>VZTL01000126.1:28668-62575 GCA_013400535.1 Scopus umbretta
GAGTGTTATATCCAACAAAGTCAGAAATTCTAGAGTACAGCGTTAATATTTTTCTTTTGAAATTCCCTGTCTCTACTTATTTTCTACCAAAGAAACACCTAGCACCTTGAGGATATATTTATCTATATATATTTATCTAACATCTATAGGATGTTATGTAAAAAAAAAAAGTCTCTAGCCAGAAGAATTTATTACCTAAATAGATAACCAAGAAATTGCTGTTATCTATATTTCACTAGGACGAAAATCAGGAAACAGCAAAATTCAGTGATTTGCCAAAGGTTGTACAGCAAATTCTGATCCTCTGAATTTAGGCCCAATTCTTCTGTCTTCTAGTCCTGAGAAAGAGATTAGCTTTCCTGCCGACAGGATGGGTGTCTTGCAGCATTTCTTGCTTAGACCCCTGCAATAAGACTGTACTGGACTATGTCAGGACTCAAGCTTCTTTGGCTACATCCACTTACGTGGGTATACCTTAAAAGACAGTGCAATGCACAGCCACTTTGTCATTCCTTTTTACACACACACTAAATAACATAAAGGCAAAAGTCATATGCAGAGCTGACAGAAATAAATTGCACAAAAGTGATGAAGCAAGGAGAATTATTTAGAAATAGTAGAAACCTCTAGCCAATACTGACCTTTATCCAAGTGGCAATATTTCTAGGTGATGAATAATTGCAGACATGCACACAGTGCATATATACCTTTCGGAATCTTTGACTTTCTATGTGGTTTTTGTCTATTTAGCCAATATTTATTCTTCCTCTACTGTATTTGTCTATTAAAAGATATCAGAATGAAAGCAATTTAACATTTTTTTTTCAAAGCTTTACTTATTTTATTAGCAATTTCAAGACTTTTTTTTCTCAAAAGCAAATGTTATTGTATGACCTTCTGCAATGGCAGTTTTACATCTTGAGGCAACAAGCAGAGTTTAAAATACACCTGCTACCTTTCACCTGTCAGTTATAAGTGTGCTTTAAAAACAGTGAGAATATACTATGACCAGCTTTGGTGACATTTCTGGAAGAGTATGGTAGAGTTAATAGTTAATTTTCTTGCATTCTACAGTTGGAAATTATATAGAAAAGCAGCGTTTATTGTCTTACTACATAAGTGTACCAGCAGGTTGTGCATGACTGGAAATTCAGCACTCGGGCTGAGGCTATAGGAAGGGTGGCATCCTGTAGTGGTTTCTTGGCCCTGCCCTGCAGAGGGGAAACTGGGGACATTTTCATGGCATACTGCAGTTCCCCTCTGCTCTGTAGGTCCAGGCTGTCTTCTGTAATCCAAGGCTGTAGAGGCAGGAGGAAGGACCAAATGATATCTTTATACTCTGGACATAAGAAACAGTCAAAAAAATCAATTAATTGAGACATAAATGAGATGCAATTGATAATATGATTGAAATAATAGTGAATGAATCTATGTTAATTTGGGGGGTGGTGGTGTTGGTGTTTTTTTTTTCCCCTCCACAGTAGGTGTATATCCTGGAACAAGAAATGCTAGCTAGCTAAAATATAAGAAAAATATGTTTTCTTTTCTTCACTTTCAGATTATAACTAATGAGTCTCTTTTCAATAAGATTCTTATAAATTATAAAGGCATCTGTCACTGTTCTGTCTTTGGTTCAGTGGCCATTAATCTATACTAATTTTACTAGTGATTTTTTAAATAGGATTTATTAATTTATTAATAAGATTACTCACAGACATAAGAAATATGCCTAGATATTAAGTTTACATATGTAAAAATTATCTTTGGAACTTATGAGAAATACCAAACAAGCCTTTAGTCTTGCACTATTGCACTTGTATAACACCAATGCATTAAAAGAACGCAGACAAATCTCAATTTTAAAAAGCTACCATACGTATGACAGATTCTTCTCGAGTTCTCCATTTCATACTATGAATCCTTTTTACATAAGCACTCTGTATTCACTGAAGCCAAAATAACTGCTTTTATAAGTAATGTGATGCTATTAGCCCTTTTCAGTTTTAACAGTAGCCCTCTTTTAGAAAAAAAGACTCTTTATAAAAGCAATTAGAAGCTTTACTGTATTAGCAATACAGTATTGTTTAAATTGTACACTGCTTCACATATTTTCTGGAGATGTAAAATAGTATATCCAGAGCTGGGAGTTCAAGTTCTATTTAGAATGAAAATATAAGCAACTCATGTTGGAAGTCAGTAGTTTTCAATTTAACCAGTAACAGCTTCTTTGCTTTAATTATTAACCCAGTAAAAAGTAATAAATAACATTGGAAAATTGAAGAGAATAACTGATTTAACTCCTTAAAGAAGGGAAAATTCTGCAGTTATCTTGCTCCAGTTTAGAAATATATTTGAGTTATATTTTTTTCCCAGTGCCAGTTACAAAGCATTTGGTATTCATCTTAAAAATAGCAATATTCAGAAATTTTCTTACATTATGGTCCGGTCCAGCCCATGTTAAATTCAATAGAAAATTGTCACCATTTTCCATTAAATGATTGTTATCACTCCAATTTGAGAAACTGTACTTTCCATCCCACCCATCAGGTCATTCAGGAACCGGTGAGAAAAACTTCCCAGTTTCTTGAAGGATGTACTGAAATGTTGCGGAAGAGCTATACAAGCATTAATGAGAAGAAGAACTGGGAAAGCTCCTTTCAGGCAGGGTGCTAAGCTGTGTTCACCTTCTAAGTGAAGCTGACACGTTGATTTGCTTGAGTACTGAACTGAGAAATGGTGCTCCGCTGACCTGGAACACCAGCTACCGGTGTCCCTGACTGAAGCATCTGCCTTTCTCTGTGGCATCTTGCCCTATGCCAACTTTCTCTAAATCTGTTTCAGAAGCATTTGCTGAGGCTTGACTACACATATCCTGAGCACCTGATTTTCTAAGGGCACAGTAGCCATTTAAATAGGTAATTCATGGTGAAACTTTCCTTGAACTCCAATATCCTAAACTATTCATAACAGATAATGGTGACACATAGGCTTCAGGACACTAAGTTTTAGCAGTGAGAGAGAAAAATATTTTTTCTTAGAGTCTTATACATGCAGCACAATGATTGAATGAAGAACGATGAGTCATGGATAGGACACAGAAAGTGCACGCATTACAATGACACAAAACGTGTGCAACTGAAAACTTTGTTGCTTCACAATGAAAACCAAAACTGAATGCACAATGAAAGTCGTTGCAGTAAGAGTAAAGAAAAAATAGAGATGATTAAACTAATAATAAAGCAGAAAAACTTTTCTATAATTTTCATCTTGCCAGGAGCTTTTTGGAATGTCAGCATACAGTGACCGCTGCATGAATGTTAAAGAAACAGTAACAGGCTGGCAAAGGAAATGAGGTGAAAGGATGCCTGCCCACTGGTTTATGTCCAAGCTAGTTATTTTGGCTGTTTGCCCAACCCAAGCCTTGTCTCATTTCAGTATTCTTCCTCTAGTGTCTTCTGGACATCTATTACCCTTACTAATGAAGCTGACATAAACTGCCAGTAAGGCTGTTGACACTTGCTGAGACACAGCTTACATTCTTCATGATCTTTCTAACAATTATCCTAGTCCTGTATTACAACATACACTGCACATAGGCCTACAAAGTTAAAATCAAATTCTAACTCCACAGTAGTAGGGTTTTTTTACAGGAATTGATTTAATCTCATGAAATACTGCAGCTGCCAATAATTCTATAATTACTGCACAAGTCATGGAATCTTAACAAAACCTCTATGGAGAAAGAATTACTTCTATATTAGAAGAATCCATCATTTTGTAGGCTATAACAACATAGAAAGACGTGAAACTTCAATTTCCTTTTGCTGAAACTTGTGATAATTTAAGCTATTTTCTTATGTAAATTGTCCTCTTTTATTTAATGTTTTGAAGACATTTAATGTTTTAAAGCGTTTTATAATGTATTAGTAAGACACTTTTTTTTTCAAATACAAAAAAAAAATGATCACAACTCTCCATGAACTTTAAACAATTAAAAGGAAATTAAACAAAGTAACTTCATAATTTTCAAAGGCTGTCACAGATACGTAAAAACCTCTAAAAATCTAATAAACCTCTGAAAAGATCTAGGAATTATTATTTTTTTAAAGTTTTGTGCATGATGGCATTACAGGGCATTGTACATAAGATGGGAGACTGTCCACATCCCTGTTCCTTGACATGAATTCTGCCATCACGACTTCAGCAACTGGCTGTGAGAGCTTTCTTTGGAATCTCATTCTTCTACCAATATAACCAGCGGCAATGTGCACCCTTGAGCTCAGAGTACCTGGTGGCACTTCTTGGGGCTTTTCACACTGTCCACTCCGCTTGTGCTGCACCTACCCAAATATCCAGTTCCCATGAAGACAAGGCTTTCTCCTTCAGGAATAAAGTAGGAACCTGGTCCTCACATATTCAAAGCTGGCTGAGACCTTTAAACATCCATGTGCCTGAAAGCAAAATGAATTATGCTTAGGACAGAAGTTTATTTCAATGGCTTTTAAACCCTGGAAACCACATAAAATCTCTTCAGGCAAGGCTCTCTAGTACTTTATTGTCCTCACTAACACAAATTATTTTCCAAATACTTAAAATTGAGTCCTTCAGATATTCATCATCCTGCTTTTCACTGCAGCACATTTCTACATAGCTGGAAGTAAATAAAACTTCTTTGGTCTTTCTAGTCTCTACCATACTCCAGAAGTCCTTTATTCTTCTACCATAGACCATGTTTTCTGAACTCTGATTGTTCTCTTTGCTCTGTAATTTTTCCAGTCTTTCCTAAAGTGAGGTTCATTCTCAGAGTAATACTCCCACAGAAGCTGTAGTAGTGCCAAGTAGAAGGAAAAATTATTTTAATGTTGAATGTTACATTCCTGTCTAAATAATTCAGTATCGTTTACCTTATTTTTTTGTTCCAATAATTCAGTATTGTTGGTTATGGACAGTTTTACTTCAGCCCATGAATTCTTGTCTACTAGATGACTACTTAGCTAATTGTTCCCCAACCTATAGTGTCCAGCAGTTTATTCTAGCTCTAGCAAAGTACTTTTTGCTTATCCTTATTACAGCTATTGTTTTAAAATAGACCATACCATTAACTTGAGATTACTTCCGATTCTTATTTTTCTTTAAGATTTAATTCCTTTATCAGGCCTGCAAATTTAATAAGAACTCCTTATTTCATCCTCCAAAATGTCAATGAAAACAGCACATAACCTTGGACAGAGCAAGAGTCCTTGTAGTACATTAGTGGGTACATTCTTCAAAACTGACATGTACCATTAGTAATTACACTTTAAACATTTTTTTGAAACAAAGTTTACATATACTGTAATACTTTCATCTGAAAAATGTTTTTCAAATTTGATCCTAAGAGTAGAAGACAAAGCCAAAAGCTCTGCTAAAATCAAGATATGGAGAAATGCTCTTCTTTTCTATCTTGAAGGCTCGTTGCTATCTTATATGAAAAAAATATGCCACTGTTACAGTTTGGTCTTTAGAAATTCATGTTGGCCATTATTTTGTTGCCTATAATATCTTCTAAGTTTTCACAAGTTGGGCCTTGTTATTTTTTTCCATCCTTTGCTAGATGAACTTCCTTTATACTTTTGCATATTTATTTTTGTTCCCATGCCCATCTTTACTGACCTGCTCACAGGCAGTAGGCTTTCTGGTATATGACATCAATACCTTGCATGTTAGTCTAGTTGCAAGCACAGATTGGTATTGTTTCTCTAACAGACTCCAGCTTCTCCTGCAGGATATTGCCTCCTGAGTATATTAGGTGGTCATGTTCCAAAAACTTGTTGGACTGCCTGGATAGGATTCATATCATCCTACTTTAAGTAACTTCTGCACAGACATCTGTATCTTAGCTTTTCATTCAAAGTTCTTTTTGACAGTGTAAAAAAATAGACATTTTTAATGCACAGTTGCTCAGATCTCAGCATCTTTTAAGTGCTTCTATTGACTCAAGAGTAGCCAGCACAGCTACAGATATCCTCTCTGTAGAAGTCTACAGTTAGGTGACTTCCTACCTCCACGTCTTGTTGTATTATTTCCATATATTATACTCGAGTGGTGATCAGCGACTGCCAAGTAATTACAATATTGTTACTAAGTCCTATGCTTGGATTATTCTGATTTTCATCTCCAGGTCCATCACCATGACAGTGTTCATCTTCTTTCTCTTTTAATTCCAAGCAGTATAAAGAGGGCTCTGAACACCTACAGGAAATGTGTGCTTCTCTGTATTCTGGATCTCAGAGCAGATGCAAGCATCCTTCACATTTAAGAATATTATCTTGCTGCCTTCATTAGTCTCCTGCTTGCCTTTTCTAAGCAAGCTATATCCTTCAATATTAATGTTGTGACACGTGTGAATCATCTGACAAGTTTTAATCAACCAAATGTCATTTACAGCAAAATGTTGGCCATGTAATAAAGCCTCCATTTCCTCCTACTTAATCCCTACATTATCTAATATGTTTGGTGGACCAACCCACCATTCTCCTTTTTGCCTCTCCTCTGACCTTACAATAAATACTTCTTTTCTTGCCTATATTTAGACTTTTGTTAAGGGCAGAATAGTTCATAGTGATCTGGTGGGTTTTGTGAACCTGTCTCAATAAATCAGTAAATTGCTGTGAGAGAGGTGCAGTTCTTCCTCGTGCCATAGGGTTTATGGAGCATTATTCCATGGTCAAGGCAGCTGACTTTCTGCTGGCAGCACCATCTGCTCACTCACATATTTATCTCCATGTCACATCTGTCCCTAAGCCTTGACCTTTGATCAGCAGAATTGACAAAAAAGCCACCTGAGCTCCTGACCCCTTCACCTCCCCATTCCCAGAGCCTTACAGTAGCTTTTAATCTGTGTAAACTCATTCCCAGTAGTGTTACTAACACCCATGCGGAATATAAGCATGGGATAGTGTTCAGAGGGTTGGAGGACCCTTGGCAACATTTCAGTAACACCAAGGATTTTGGTTCCTCAGAGACAGCGTGCCTCCCAGAATGTCGTCTTGTCAACAGATGTGTCCCACTATCACTCTCATCACCACTGTCATTGACAAATCTTGTAATCTTGTCACAAAAGTGGAATTACTTGGTGTTTTTCATGCAACCTAATCCTTTAAATTCTTAATGTCATGAGAATTTCTCCTTCTTCTCTTCCAACCTCTCCCCTCCGTTACTGTCATTCTTGTAAAATTATTACTTTTCTATTTACAGAGAAAAAGTCAAAAACATAAGTCCTGACTGGCAAGAAACCAGAATGTAAATTAAAATGAAACAAAACAAAACAAAACCACATATTTTTTTCTCTTTAGAAAAGCCTATGATTCTTTCAAGTATATAGGAGTTTGGTAATTCCAGGGATTATTTTGCCAACCGCAATTAAAAGTACAGTAGAATGAAAGAATACAAACTCATCCATCCTTAGGGGTAAGTGGTTGAAGAGAAGATAAATGTCTTTAGTAATAAGCTTTCACCTTAGCTAAACCTCTGACTGCATTCTTGAAATACTTCCTGAAATATACTTTTGTAAACAGTGCAGGTTTACAGTGGAATGAATCTATACACACAGATTACAGTGCCATAGACAATACCATACTTCTGAAACATTTTAAGGGATACCTAATATAATATCAAATCAATCTTTTTGTGACATAACGATTAGCTGCTGTGAGGATGCATACTTCCTTTAAATTTCTAACAAGAAAGCAGGTAGGGATAAGAAAAGTTTAGGGAAAACTTCTGAAATGAAGCCAAAAGTATACACATTCTATGGTGCAAATAGTGACCTATTATGGAAAAAAATTTGCTCATCGTTATAAACAGTTACTCTTTTTTTTGTAATTTTTAGATCCTTTATGGGAGAAATTTGAAGAAGACTAAGAAAGCCAGTCAGCTGAAGTCTAGCCTTTTGAAAGATTTCTTATAGCTCACTTATTGAATCACCTAGAGGAAAGAACAAGACACTAAATATTGGAAAAAGGAAACTTCACACAAATCTGTGAAGCACAAAGCATCTCACAATGTATGCAATAAGGAATGTGATAATACTGCTAGATGAGTTCTATAAAAAGTAATGGTGATGTTTTTCTTTAAAAAATATATATTATGCCCAAACAGGCAAGTCTTTTGCTACAAAACAGTCAGTGATCAGGAGAAGATAAAAACTTTGTAAAGTTTATAAACAAGTGCAATTTTTAGACTGAGGAACACATAACAGAGTGTTTAGTAGCTGGAATTTGAAAAAGCATCTTGCAGCTAATAATTGAATTTCCTCTTAAATGAGTGATGGAGAAGCATCACTGTCCAAGGCAGGCAAAATTCAAGTATCCAATGAAAAAGTAGGGGGATAGTGGTCAAGAACAAGCAAAGGAAAAATCTCTAGAGAAACAAGGAAGCCCATAAAAATGCTTTTTAGAGGAGTGGATTTCCCAGGGCAGAATTATGGCTGTTAGGGACAAGGCAGAACACAGCAGAGAGGAGAGGCTGAGAGGACAGAAATATATCCAGGATGTGTAAAGGAAAAGTCAGAAGGATTGTCTGTCAAAAAGAAAGAATTAGAGAAACCACCTAATCAAGGCAAAGTGCTGCACGTAAGCTAGGATCTGTTTTCAAAGTCAAGAGTGATGAGCAAGTTGGGTTTGTTAAACTCAAATCCAGCAGTACTGCTATTAAATTTAAAATGGACTTAAGGGCAGAGGTGACTGTGATTTGTAAAGAGACTTTACAAGGGATGATCCCTGGAACCAGATGGAGCAGTTGCGGGTAGTGCTCAGTAGCCCTGGGGACATATAAGTTGCCTTGTTTAGTGCAAAGTCTACCTTAGCAACACAGCGTAGGCGTGTGCATTCAACAAACTCAGCATTAATGGGATTCCAAACACTAAAATGCCTAACTAAATCACAGTCATTGAGAAGGAGATAAAAAGCAATTGGAAGAAGCTTGGCCTAAATTTGGCAATAATGGCCTAAAATCAGTGTAGAATTTACTGAAACAAGAGACCTTATTTTGTGCCTTTTTCTTATGCATTTTTGCCATTCTTGCTGCTCATATGGCAGGAAGACTAAAGAACGTGGCAAAAAACAAAGTAGCAGTCAGTGTTAAACTGGTAGTGGTGTGTCCTTACAGTGCTGGTGTTAGTCGTTTAGCTAAACCATACATACATCTTTTAATGACATTAACATGTGTTAAAGAATAATATGATGGTAATAACCAAATGTACTATTCCAAGATGTCCAGCCTCACCGAAATGCTGCACGCAAAGGCTTCTCAATGTTGCACAGGCTTTTTTTGATTCCATGACACACTAGAAACATATTTCACAGACTGATGCTATAGAATTTGCAGAAATGTTCTCTCCAACTGTTTCTGACTGATTTAGTCACTTAAGTTTTTATATTTTTCTGTCATTTCTAAGAATGTCTAGGTGGTATTTAAGAGAAGAATAACCCCATTAAAATCTTTCTTGTTCCCCTCTAAGTCCTTTTTTTGATGGTTTTCTTCCCACAGGGGCTTATCAAATTATCTTTTTTCAAGCTATGGATCTGTTCATTTAAGGGAAAGCTAAGTATTCTCCTACCATGGGAAAGTTTACTAGGATAATGATAGCAGCTTGCCAGAGACCAGAAGAGGCTTTCTTTGTTGTTCTTTACAGTGTGCCGGCTCCATGGCAGTGGCACAGCTATTGAATTTGCTGGCAGACTAGCTATACCTGGAGCCACTGAGCAGCCAAGATGCACAGCAGAGAGATGTGCAGGGAGAGAAGTATTCACATCTGGCCTCCTTCTGTTTCTGGCACCAAACCTCTGGTGGGCTATACTTGCTGATCTTCATCCTTTCCTTCACATGTCTGTAAGAAATTCTGTAGCTTTTATTTTCTTATCTGTGGCTGTGGCTTCATTTTAAAGGGTGACCTTTTTCTTGTTTCTGCATCGTCATAAACTATCTAAGAAGGAAGAGAAACACTTACTTGATCTATAAGTATTTCAATATTTCTAAATTCAAGATGATTGTAACATATGCTTCACAATGCCTGGAAATGGCTTGCTTTCAACTGTAATGAAGTCATGCATTTAGGCTTGTCTTTCAAACATAAAGGAAACTTATTTATTTCAGAAATCTAAGCTTCAGAATATTTCACAGTAACTGTTGCTAAAGCCTCACCATAAGTTGCTAAAAGCTGGAGTAGCACCCCTTTCTTTCATCTGAAGCTAAATGATTCAACAGGCAAAACTGGAAACTCATGATTATGCGGAAATGCTTTGCCTGCATCACAGTTTCCCCATAGTTAGGACAGCTGAGGAATTAGCATAAAGCCTCTAGGTCTCTTCACTGCCTGTCTTCTCTCATATGCAAGTTGCCTCTTATTTTTAATGTTTGACTCTCACTATTCTGTCTATAGCAAGACTTCTACAAAGAGAAAAATTTTTGCTTGAGACCTAATGCCTTGCCAGAAGAACTGAGCATGTGAGGCTCTGGATTTCAACTGTGATGTGTGATGAGCCTCCCAGTGGGCTCAAACCCTGCCTTTAGGAGGAACATTCTTTTCTTTCAACTGACACCCAGTACAGCTCCTGCTTTTGGCAGCTCAGGACCTTATTACTGTAGGTGCTCTCATAGTGCATAAAAGCAGAGCTTACTCATTTGCAGTCACTGCTGAAACAACACAAGGGGAATCATGCCTGTGGTTTCCTCCTTGGAGGCTCCCTTCCTCTACCTAGCTCAGGAGCTACAGCCTCTTTTCATGTGGTACCAGGGTTTACCCTTTCTAGCTTGTAGGGCCTTGATTTGCTCAGCTTTTCTTATGATCCAGCACAGTCTCTCTCCTTTCAGCAACAGTGTTTGATAGTGGTGAAACTCACACAGCTATCCCTCTGACACTGGGTGATATTTCAGTGACCATCTGACATGGAGCAGACCACAAACCCATGGATGTGAAGATCACATTCAGGGGAATGTTTGCAACCCAAGGGAAAAAAGGAAGAGAAGGGACAGCAATACATGTATTCACCACAGTGATGAAACAGTGAAGGCTAGTGGAGCCCAGCGGTATGCTCCCACACAGGTCCAAATACCACATCTCAAAGTTTTGCTGAAATATTCTCCATCCTGGAGGAGCTGAGCTCCCTACACAGTGCCAGCAGTAGACGCAAAGACCTGTCAGAGCAGCAATGTCAGTCCCAGCTAGTACCCCAGCCATAGTGGTACTTTGCACTGAGGTCCCAGATTTTCAGCTCTGCATATACAGATGTCTAAGCTAACAGCAAAATGAAGTATTTCCATGAGTCTTCTGCACAATGGAAGTAGGTCACAACAATCTTCATGCCAGTCTTCTTTGCATCTGGTCCACCCTCCCCACCCTCACCTAGTCCCTTCAGAAAGGCAGCCTACTGAAGGTGTGAGATGCTCCTCTCTCCCCTTGCTGTGGACACAGGAACTTAGGGCCATTCTGCTTCAACAGCAGGGGCATCTCCCCCTGAAGAGCATGGCTCTCTATGCTCCGTTTGCTCCTTCTCTTGTCAAGGCTATACTCATGCCATCAGTTACACTTCTTCTCTCCCAGCTTCGATCAGTGGGCACCTCTGTGCTGAATCTTTCTTCCCTACTCACCCTACAGTTCTGCAGTGGGACAAGAGGCCTTTCCACAGTATTTTCATTGAAGGCACTCCTTTCTTTCCACTCCCAGGCAGCTTCCCCACATCCCCCTGCCACACCCAAGCATACAGGATTCAACACCTGCAGCACCAGCAGAGGCAGCTGGGTGCTAGGCACACTCTGCCATGGCCACAGCAACCTGACCTGATCAGCTCGGCTCAGCTCTGCAGAGCCCTTGGTGGTCTTCTCAGAAGCTCACACCCTGCTAAGAGTAATGTGTTACCTGACCAAGGAGGACTGATAATTTTTGTATGTGTAGCTCCTCAAACCAATAACCCATGGCATACAAAAGAGGCAAAACAAACGGGCCATTGCCATTGTGAATTTAATATTTAATAATTTGTTGAATATTAATATAGCAAGCTATCATGTGATTCCTAATTCAGTTTTGCAAGCTAAGCAACCAGTATAAATTCTGCAGAAATATGGTCGATCAACTTCCCATTTGTCAAGGCATGTGAGGCAACTGATGTCTGACAAGATAAAAATATATTGAGAAGCTGCGGGTTTCATTTTCTGCTAGATTTGAATTCCCAGGGCCAATGTAAGAAGGATTTCATCACAAACCTATTGAGAATAGAAGAACCTATAAGCTTGTGCTTCAAATGAATATCTTTCCATTTCTTTGTAATTTGACAGGCCCAGCATGCAAATGAAATTGTTTTTGCCATGTGGTTTTTCCCATTCAATTTCCTTGATAGTTAAGATGTCACTATTTGCCTTCCTGTTGTTTCACAAGTAATTAGTAAGAGAAGATGTGGAATCTCCATCCTTGATTATCTCCAAAACATGAAAGGGCAAGGCCCTAAGCAACCTATCATCTATGAATGATAGCATGCAATAAACTATTCTAGAGATTTCGAGGTTAGCTGAGATAAGAGCACAAGTTTCTTAGGCAAAGTCTGACAACAGCTACTGAAAATACTAACGACATTATTTGACTCATAGTTTCCCCAAAACTGTATATATAATTTTTAAAAATAGGAAGATTTTTTCAGTCAAAGATTGAATTTCAGAGAGAGAATCCCAAACTGAACTGTTCACTCAACTGAATTACACTGCTCTATGCAAGTTTTCTGTTAGGTAAATGTTAGGTAAATATTTGTTTTAAAAATGAAATTTAATGGAATAAAAGGATTAATTTCTTGTTATTGGCTCCACATATTTTATAAAGTTATTTACAAAAGATACAAAATCGCCTACAAAATAAATGTGGAATCATATTAGGATTTTATTAAAATATTAAAAATATTATATATATAAAAATAAATATTTTAATATTTTATTTAAAAAACATATAAAGATAATTTAAGATGGTCAGCTTTGTGCTTTTTGATATTATTCAGGAACAGAAGTTTATATTGGTCCTGCTACATCTCTCTCCAGGCTTCTGGTATTCACCCACATTGTCCTGTTTTGCAGATGAATTGGGATCAGTTTTGTTCAGTCTGTGTGATGTATCTAGCTAACATGAACATAATTTATTGTCTTAACAGCATTTATCAAGCTGCAAATATGAATGATATATATCAGCTTAATATGTCTCTGTGTGCTTGCTGCAATTTCCTGTGGCTAGCATGGCTGTTGTTTAAAAAGATAGTAAAGTTTCATATTCTCCAAAACTATATTATGTACGTAATAATTTAAATGAGATACAGCTGCATATATACTTTATATCTAAAAACTAGCATTTCTGTGCTGACAAGGAGACCTTCATTGAAATTAGCTTTAAATACAGGAATGTATATATATTATCTTAGTGGCTTTAATTTTATTGGAAAGGTATCACAAACCTAAATCTTTATAGTTATGAGCAGTGAAAAGAAACATGCTTTGAGTGTGTCGTGTATGACTAAAATTAATAAAAGAGACAAGCTCCCACACTGAACATAAAACAAAAGCAATGAACAGTGATCCGTTATAAAATAAAACAAAAAAAAAAATTGAAGTTCAGACAAAAAGATGAGACAAGTTAATACAGTCTTCAGAAAAATGTGAAAATCCAGGGTTCATCCACTAGCACATCCTTACAGTGTTAAGCTACTGTATACCTCTGGTAACTCAGCCATTCCTGAAGCACCTTTAACCAATTAAAGGGGATGCTTTGTGATAGGAGGTAGTTCACTCAAAGCAAGAAAAATGCATATGGATCTTCTTTGTCTTCAGCATGAGTCAATAAACACCAAGCAAAAAGAACAGTTGTCCCTAAGTGCTCTGAGAGAACCATTAGCAGCCACCAGCTTATTCTTTTCCTGTATACTCCTGCTTTATGTGTTGTGGTCTAATTGATTTTGGCTTGCAGGTATGTTCACTGAAAGTCTGAAATATTTATATTTCAAGCAAGTATTGTAGCACATCTCAGAAAAGAAATTTAAAAGATTATTTTGAATGTTTGCAGAGAACTATTAATACTGGAAATTTGATGTCTGCAAAGAAACAAATGCATCAGATGATTAGCTTCTTTTTATGCCACCTATGCTCTTCTGTCCCCAATCTGCCTCCTCTAATTTCACTTAGACAGGAATGACAGGGTGGAAATTACAGCCTATCACTCTGCATTTACTAATAACTGTGCAGTCTGAACCATATAAGTCAGGCAACATTTTCTAAACAAAATTATAGGAATATGAAAAACATGTTGGCTAATCAGTACTAATCAGCAAACCCAGAATTACTTTTAAACATTGACAATTTTGAACATATTGCACATATATATATATTGCTGGACAGCTTGTGAAAAAGACAAACAAGCTCTATTTGCTGTACACATTTACACACAAATATAAAGGGCTGTCCCTTCATATTTGTGTGCAGCATCTTTGCCTAACTCTCCTGAGAAGTGACAACCCACTATTTCCAAAGTTGATCTTCCTTTGAGAAGAAACAGACCTCCTGAATGCAGCTTATTATTAAGTAACATGAATAAATCACGATCACAGGTGAGGAACTGGGTTCAGCAAGCATTCATAAATTCTTTAGTTTCTGTGTCACGCAGCACACTCAGTAAATGCTTATAGCAAGGCATGTATTAAATATTAATCTAAGCTCCTGCCAGCACCTTGAGGAGTAGCAGGAAGGCTGTGAAGCACAATCCAACCAGGGGGGCAGAGCAATTCGCTTCTGCTGAACGGCACCCCCTTCAAATCTGCGGGACTCTTGCACATCAGCTCTATTTCAAAGCTTACGTTCTCAGTGTTCTCCCCGGTGATTTCTTTACCCTTACAGGTGCTGCACTGCCACCGATGGGCTAGCAGCCAGTGTTTTGGCTCAAGGCCAAATTATGTTTTATTCAACACTGAATTAAGAGAGACACACATTTATTTGAAGTGATGGAAGGAAATAATGAGAGGATATTTTGAATTACAATATATAGAACACTTCAACTATTTATTATGACAACTTACCTATCCACGGTGATATGTCATTCTTGTCTGGGTTTACTGAACCATAATGGCAAATATCATTGAAATAGCCCAACTTGCAGAGAAATTTAACTGTATGGGTTTTTCTAAACATTATCCAGTTATGTAAATGGAAAGCCAAAACCAAAACTTTAAGCAGTTATTCTAATGAGAAAGCAATACCAGGAAATTTTGGAGTTTATGTTCAAGTTAACAAAATCTTAATGTTTATTAGGTAAGTCAAATGTCAGTCAAAGGTGCATCCTCAAACTACAGATATTTCATCTGAGAATGATAGCACATCTATGAAAATATGAAAAAGTTAAATGTTTGTACTAAGACAGATATTTATAGTTATTAAAAATGTAGAATTTAAATCATGGGATACGACACTTTAAAATAGAAAATACTCCAAATCTGGTGTATACATGGATTTCACCAAGATTTTCAGTCATGAAAGTCTTGACTTGCAGGATCAGGCCACTGACATAGATTCAGCAACATTTTAATTATTTTAAGCTGGTGTTACAAAGGGTGAACAAATCTTCACTGTGAAGTATTCCATTAAAGCAGAGAAAGGGATGGCAAGTTCTCAAGTCTAATTTTTTACTTCAAGGATTGCTTTTCAATGTAAAAGACTCAAATGATATCTACATTTATTTTCAGATTGTTTTGATCACTTTCTAAAGAAAACAAAATGCTGTAGTAAACACAGGATAAAATGGTATGGCTTTATACACAGTGAAATATAGATGCAGCAAAGGTACATGTTGTGACACTGCATTTTCTTAGATGACTTTATGTCTTCAACTGAAGAAAAACAAAACTATAAATTCTGTATGGAGGAGATAATGTAGCAAGATTTCAATGTAGGATAGTTTATTACCTAATCAGTATGTACAAATTCTAAACATGAAAATAATGAGTAAAAGAAATCAGACTCTATTTACATTTACATTTTTTTACAAATTATTTTTTACAAGAAGTGTTGGTTTTTTTTATCTCTAAATAACAGGACAGACACATAAGACCAATCTTTTTGTATTACATACATAAATAAATACTGACTTTAAATGAGTGTTATAGGAACATAATTTCTACAGCCAATTTGGGTAACAGAGAAGCAGTTCTGTTACCTCCACTACGATATAATTAAGTAAAAAGGAAAAATTTTACATATAGAGCTCTGTTAATTACTTTGTAAATTGTACCTTACTAATATATTCAGCAGAGGTAATACAGTCGTTACATTTCATGCCCACAACTGAACAATGAGTTTTGGCATGCAAAACCATATATAATCATCAATATCTGTAGGTATTCATTTACATTTTTTAAATAAAGGGTTTTCTTAATTATTTAAAACTACATGCAACAGCTTATTACCATCATATTCCTGGTTACAATGCACAAGTTTGCATAACATTATTTTTATTAATTGATGTTCACAGGTACTGATCAAAAGGGTAAGAGTATACTTGGCACATAGTATAAGAAAATGAATTAATAAATAAGTCAATATCACAACTACATTTACATATACACAAGACAAAAAAAATATGGTGTTGTACACAGAATTTAGAACTGTCTGGGTCCCATACTTTGTTCTATAAGGCCCTGATTTAAGACAGTATTCAAGCAAATTTTGACATCCATGCTTTATTTGAGACATCACTAAAGCTCATTCATAACTGCAAAGGTTTAATTCCATCCCACTGACTTCTTCTGTGCATATGGAAGTTTCCTCTTCTGCATACCTTCCTGAATCAGGGCCTGCCTATCTGAAACTCTCCCTGACTCCAGGTGGGAGCATGAAGATGAAAGTATTGTGGAACAAATTGACTCAGTATTTAGGTTTCTATACAGTTCTGCTAATGCCAATGGTAAAATTCTCATTCACATTAGCAATGAGTATTTCTTTGATTTTGTGTGTGGCCATGCCAAACATTAATGTCAATGTTAGCACTGCCTCTTTATGTCCTCAGATCTTTCTGAAGCCACTAAGTTGAGGATGTCCAGCATTTCAGAAGTCAGACCTCTCAGACCTCTTATTTATTTTCTATGTGCTATATTCTTAATGAATATTCAAGATGATACACATAGTAGTACATCACAAGCTCTGTCTTATTTGAATTTCTCCTGTTCTATAAACAACTCAAAAATGGTCAAAAAAAGATATAACAAGAACAAACCATTCTCTTAAACAAAAATCACCGATGAGCAAAAAAAAAAAATCCACTTCACAAAGCAGTTAGCAAAAATGGGAATAATCTTATAATTCTCCTTTAAGAAATAAAGATAAACAAAATGCATCCTGAAGTCAACTGACGAATCCATCAGAATCGTACATAGTAAATAATACATTAGTGTAAAGGTGCAGAGTATCTAAAAACATCCCAATAACTATATTAACTCTGTAGTACACAACATTATTAGAGAAAATAAATCTTTAACTAGTGAATCAAGTAGTGAATTACAAATCTATTGCTGAATTAAATGTTTAATGTGACTTAGGCTAGTAAATTAGGACAATACCCTGTACAATTCAGCAAACAAGGCTTTATGAATTAGGCACTAACAACTTCAGATGTGTACTGCTAAATTCAAAGAATAATTAGGAAATCACTCACAGCTTAACATCTTAACATCCATGCATGAGCTTTGTTGACCTTATATTTTTCATTTTTGACTTGGAGGGTGACTTGAAAGGTGAGTTGATAAGCTGATTTGTAGAAGAAAAAAAATAATTTACATCTTAGTGGACTTTATGTAATACACTTGTTCAATACAATCCTACTTTATCAACTTTTTTTTTTGATTTCCAGAACCTACTTTAACAAGGAAAACGCCTCTACGTTCTTCAAAAGTACATTGTTATTTTTAAAAGTTGAATGCTTCAAAAAGACAGGCATCAGCAAACAGTAAGCTTTTTGATTCATTTCAGAAGAATGAGGCTGCTTCTCCTCAGGAACCAAGACTAAAGGTACAATCACTCAGGGCTGCTAACTTCCAGTTTTTCTCCAAGCCAGATTTGGCATCATTGTAATAAAGACTGACATCCATGTTCTATGCTTTACCATGTCACTGTGAACAAAACATAATTTCATTAACATTAACCAAGTCACTACAGATTTGCTCTAGCATATCCACTGTGATTGAAAGGTTTGGACAGAAGTTTTCAGAGAAGCCCGAGGTAATTACTTTCCCTGATCCCACCAACTCCTGCTCTCAGCAACCACCTCGGAGATCACTTCTAGCCTTACCAATGCCCTGTGCAATCTAAATGTTGAAGCAGTGTTGCACACCAGTCTGATTCAAATTGTGCTTTCTTTGTAAAGACTTTTACACACAAAACATTTCCATCCTGACAAAGGTCTCTGATACTCTGGCCTTCTGCCAAAATTGAAAATAAAACTTTATACTACAGATTTTATGAAGAAGAGTTCATCTGTTTATTTGCTAATGTATTTTGGAAAAGGGAAGATGACAGAATGATAGAGGAAGGAATTAAAAGCACATAGCCTTTAATATTTTTGAAACGAATGTTAAAGGCCCAAATCTTGTAGCAATAGAAATTTTCTGGAGAAGTTCTTGGTCACTCAGTGCATACCAAAAGAGACAACAAGCAAAGCAGAAACAGAATGGCAAAAAAGAGCCCTTTAAAACTGAAGGTAGAGATGTAGAGAAACTGGAATGAGCAAGTGATCAGAAATTAATTCAGTTTCCTTTACCCCCTGTGGTAACAACCCACATGAAACAAAAAGCTATAAACTTCAGTATAGACAAACTGTATTTGAATATTTCAACAATAAACATAACTCTGATCCTCAGTTTCAGGTATGTATCTCTTTCTCCATATTTGCTTTCCACAAAAGAGTTTGTCATGAAAAGAACATCTCACTAATGTCTGAGCTCCTCTCACTTAATATCTCAGGCAAATATGAAGTACAGGTGTGTCCGTAGCTTCTGCTGGTAGAAAAAGTGGCCACCTTTTCCAGTTTGACAACTATGCATTTGAGCTCCATTAGCCTCATCATATGGTGGTTCAGGGAGCAATGGAAACTGTGCCAAAGAATGCAGGAGCACTTTGAACATCTTGAACATGAGAAGCTGATTATGAGTATTTGTATGGACATTTATTGGGAGATACTTTCCACCCTCTCGGTAATAAATCCAAGCAGTTTCTGTTTACTATCGAAGGATGTCTCTCTGTGTGGCAAATTATTCTAGACAGTTTATATTGCACAATAAGGCAATATGAATTCCCTTATGGTTAAAAAGGGCACCCTTCTGTCTAAATTTGAAAAATGCATTCAAACAAACTATAAGCCAATGTTTTCCAGATGCCAGAATATCGTCACATATTTTTTTTCTGTAAGCAGAATATCATGGAGCCAATACATCCATCCTTCTGTTCAAAAGATCCACAGGGAAAAGAGATGCATGCATCAAAAGCCAAAGCCAAAAAGTAGTTCTACGGCTGCTTGAATAATAAATGTGCCTCAGAATTTCAATTTATAAAAATGTTCATGTTAACTATTTATATTTTTAACTAGAAAATTGGTGTTTCTTTTCAAGATCTTATTATACCTTGAAATATTATATACTAAAAAATGATAAGTGGGATTTTAAAAGTCATTATTCAAGGCCCTATCAATTAATTGCATTAATTGCCACAGATTTTCAATAATTCTAGTAATAGCCATTTGTTTCTTTACAACGGTACATCTTCCCTGTATATTTTTTAGCTATTAACTATGTTAATAGAAGATCTACATGCTAAAACATTACCATTTCAGAACAGATGGTTGATACAAATGTATCATCATTCTCCTCTGTGGTGATACTGCAATTATTAATTACTGACTATTTTAGGGTTTCTGCTACCAGTATTTATTTTACTTATGTCCTTATCTCAGACATATGGAGATATTTAATAGCAAAATACACTAGGGCTTAAACTGGTGACAGGCAGAGCTTTAAGTAAAATAGATCATTTAAACACGCTGATGAGAAGATGGCCTCCAGTGTTCAAAAGTATGTATACATCACAGGCAACCTTGCATATATTAACACTTAAGTCACTAAGAAAAAGCTGTATACACTGCACCGTTTCAATCTACTTTAAACATAGAAATACAAAAACATTATAATGAATACACTTTTGATTTTCTCACGGGTGTTGAGTTGGATGCGATCTTTAGTTTGTTGAATAGTGGTGGTATTGAAATGGTACTTGCTGTATATTTCATCCTGGCCTTGGTGCGAATACAATTTGTCATGGCTAAGCTACAGAGAAGTAGATATAGATCATACAGGACGGTAACTTCCACTGGAAAACCAGGTTCACTGCTCCTATAGATGTGCCTTTTCCTAGCCTTCATTTGGGAGCTCAGTTTTTCTCTCAGTTATTTGTATAATCATCGGAAACAGTCTAATATTTCTCTGGGGGTGGCTTGTAGTGATGTGGATGATGTTGCTTCAGATGAGGTCCTAAACAAAAGAATAGGAAAATACGCACATATCAAACCCTGAATATGTTACACCATCACTTATCCCTACCAAAAAGTCTTTGCGAGGCCAACAGTTCACAGTCCTGCAGCTTCTAAGTGAACCGCCTTTGCCAACAGCTACGTGGATGTTCAGTCCAGACAACTTTAGTGACTATGAAAGGACAGAAGGATTCAAGCAGATGAATCATGGACTAATTCATTACATTTTTTGTTGAGCTTCGCAACATTGATCTGTACTTTTCAGAAATCTATAAAACTCTGGAAACGGCCATTAAGAAGTCTGAACTGCTTTAGAAATATGATGAGACTCTAGCCATGCTGGACTGAATGAACCCAGAAAAATCTCATCCTGAAAGCTCAGCAATCCCAGGCCTAAGCAGTACTTGAATCCCAAGTGCTACAGGCATAAGCCAAAGAGCTGTGGTGGAATGAATGGCAAATGTCAGACCACAGAAACAGAGTGAGAGAAAGACTGCATTTGTTTCCATCATTGCTGATGGACAGTTACGGGGGGAAAACCCCCAATATTTTCATGCATCTTAAATTCATGGAATGCTACTGGAACCAATAGACTCTAAGGGTCAAGCTAACTGTTTACATGGGAGGACTAAAGTTCTGTAACATGCAACTGCATGTCAAAACAGGGTACTACTTACTGTGGGGTGAAAATGGAGGAAGGTCAGGTGTTCGGAATGATTTTATTGTAGCTGGCCCTTCCCCACCAGTCGTCAGCACTTGAACTTCCAGGCGGTACAACATCGATGGCCTCAGATTGGGCACAGTAAGTACATAATGATCCTAAAAATAAATAAATTGCATTAATTCTCAGAGTATCTCAGAGTATCTCAAGTGTTTTAAATAAAACTTTATGTATATTTCAGACTTAACTGGACCAAAAGCTTAAAAAAACAGGAATAGAAATTCTGAATAAAAGATATGCTCGCTCCTGNAGAAGGAGGGTGAAATTCTGGAAGAAAAGAGGGAAAAGAAAAAAAAAAAAAAAAGACTAAAACTGAAGTGAAAAGCAATGTCTTGTGGTCTGTAACATTGTTTATCATTGTGCTAAAGTGGCTGTTTGCAGCCAAAGATCTGTGACTGAGTAACCACTTCAGGTAATCTTGCAACATGGCTTGCTGAAGAGACCAAGGCTGTATCTGCCCAGTCCTTCCACTCAGGACTGCGGGTCGAGCTTTGAGTGAATTGGTGCAGATCACACCAAGTCTGTACTAAACTGTAACAAAACAGCTCTGGACACTGCGTGGTTGCTTGCCCCATAGTTTTAGAGCATCCGCAGTCAACTTTGTTACTCTCCCCCAGAACAACAGGCTCTGAAACACGGGTGCCCTAGCCTTAGGGGAGTCTGCTAGGAATTAAGACAGAAGGGTGAGAACCTTGCCTTGGACTTGTGGAAAACATGTTGAATGTAAGATATGTCCAACAAAACATTTTATGCATTCCTTGATGAAACAAATGTTGTGAAAAGATTTTCAGCCAGCTCCGCTCTAAACACAAATGCCTTGATCCGCTTCCCTGAAGTGAATGGAAAGACTCCAAAAGTTGTTAGCTGACTTTGGATCAAGGCCAGCTGCTTAAGCCCTTTTGTTGACTTTGGTGGATCTGGCAACAGAGTCTGAATGAAGTGCTCTTCACCTGCCTCTGCCAGAGGAGGAACTGAAATAGCAAAGGCCCTCTTAAAGCAAACAGGGGGAAGAATTCAAATTATTAATTCTCACACTTTCAATAAACAGTGAAGTCTAGTTCTCCTTTAAATTATTTGTCTGTCGGACAGTGGTGCATATTGGCAGATGGGGAAATGATTTTTATTTTCCTTAGAGCAATGAGTGACTCAAAGGAAGAGAAAATTCTCTTAAATCCATCAACTTGGATGCCAAATAATTAGTAAAACTATAGTAACCACCAAGCTGAACAGCCTGATCAGCAAAAGAAAATAAAAACTACCTATTGCCACAAGATGATCTTTTCTTTCCTTCAGGCATTTCTCAGACAATGGTTGCTAATTTGAAAATTGTGAAAATTAAAAAGCTCGCCTGCAGAGCCAGAGAATACTATGTGTGATATCTGCATCACCACTAAACATTAAAAATAGGCCACATACGCACACACTTATGAAGCCGCTAGCAAAGGAAAGTAACAAGCAACTTACTGCTGGCAGTATCTGTGACTGTGAAATGATGCTGTTGGGTAAGCTGTTCTGCCGGCTTTCTGTGGTTACTTCTGCCCAAGTGACTTGAAATCCTGTCATGGGCTGGTGAAGGTCTGCCTTAGATATCTTCCAGGAAAAATGACCAGTGATGTTACCTTCCTGGACAATGAAAGACGCAGATAGATTCTCGGGTTTGGCCAACACTTTGGGTAGAACTGGCACTATAAATTTGGAAAGCAAAAAGATAAGCTAAACTTTGAGAGATAATGTTCAATAATGTTCAACTTGTTCCACAAATCAAGGTCAGACAGAGCTGTCTTTCTGGTGTTACCCAGAATCCTGCCAGCTTTCTGCCATCACATTTTCAGTGTTAACCAAAGCCTATCTTTGATATATTCCATTGGCATTTTGCGCAAAATTTAAACTTCAAATCAAACCCTGTCAGCTGCAGGGAACAGAGAGGAAACCCTATGGCATGTAAAGGCATAAGTGCCTCATTCACAGGCAATCATCCTGCTGTTCCTCTCTATTTCAGAATACCTGAGCTCCAGTTTTCAATTTTGGGCCCAGAAGAAAAAACACAGGATAGCACAGTACTCCATGATGCAAGCAAAAAGAAGTGGTCAGGAAATGGCAGTGGTGGCCAGCAGGACTCTGAGGTGACCCATGAAGCACAGGAGTACCCTTGGGGACAGCAGGATCTCAAAGTGACAGGGCTACCCCCTACCTGAAAAGAGAGGTTTCCAGACTTGGCTGTGCAAAGCCACGGCTGACCTGACCTAGTGCTGACAACAGCCCTGCTTCAAGGGGGTGGCTGGACTAGCTGACCCCAGAGGTCCTTACCAACCAACATCTCCATGATTCCACAATTTTCCATAACCCTCTAGCTATACCTACCATCATGGCAACACTGTAAAAGGTAGAGAGTGCTTTTATTTGTTATCTGAGAACAGAATTAACGTAAACAAAATCAAACTGAAAAAGCAGCTTGCATCAGTAGCAAAGCATTCAAAAGATGGGTCATGCCAGCATAATTATGCTTACAGTTATCATCTGTCATTATAATGAATAGAGCTGGGAAACTGTGCCTCCTTACACAAATGAAAACTGTGTAATAACAACTGTCATCGTATGTTTATGAACAGTCCACTAAAATTATCACCTAATTGACAAAACAGTAATATGGTAGCCAAAATCTATACTGTTCTGTATTTTAGTTGATTTTTCACATAAGCATTAGTCATATTTTTATTTGTTCTAAATCTTTCACTGTTTTTAAAGATTTTTTTTTTGGTGATTATAAATGCATTTGAAGCTATTTGTCTGCTTCTCCAGATCATGCCTTACCTCCTTCAGCAGGACAATTAATGTGCTTGTGTTTTTTTTCTTTAAATGCAGAGCAAGGTGGGGTAACAAAGAAAATACTCTCAGCCTTAAAACGACCTTTAGATTTTGCAGGCAAAACAGTTACTTTATATTTGCATGAAAATGACAGGTCCTTCAGAATCATGTAGTTTTCCTAGAAGAAAAACAAAAAGATCGTATGCTGCAAATAGACCTCTAGAAAAAAAAAAAAATATTTGAAAAATAACGTTGGCAGAAGATGAAAAGTTTTCTCTAATAAAGTATTTTCCTGATACACTTAACACATGCCAACATGGCTTTTACTCCGAGAACAAAGCAAACATTGCCTACGTTATGATTATTTTCAGTAGCAAAATACATTAGCATGGTATTTGGATATGTCCTTCAATTCTACAGAGTTCCTTCACCCCACTGCATCAAAGCTACTGGCTTCTAACATTTAGAACAGTCTCTCTGACATGATGGCAACGGGGGTAGCAATGTGAGGATGTAAATGCTAATCAAGTTAAATAAATATAAGAAAACTAAAACTAAGCTGCAGTAAATGACAGGCTTCATCTACATTTAACTTTTTGAAAGCACATTCAAAATCCAGCATGGCATTATGGATCATTTTTTTTCCACTTTAGTACGTAACTACTTCTACCTTCTTACAAGGAAGAAAAGCTCCACAGCTGAACTACAAAGCACAATTCTCTGTTTAAAGACAGTGACTGGAGAAGAAAACTTTACACAAAGTCTAAGTATCCTGCTAAATTCTTACTGTTGTCTAAAGGACTCTTGAAAATCACAGCCTGAAAGCTTTAGCACAAATCATATATGAGAAAAACATGTTTTGGGGTTTTGTTTTGTTTTGTTTTGTTTTGTTTTTTTTCCCTGGGAAAGTGTCCAGTAGTACCTTAGTGGCTACGGTCAAAAGTTTTTCACTGCCTTTTAGATCTGTATTTCCCTTCAGGATCACTACTTTCCAGCGTTCTTCTACATAACTCCCTCTTTTTCCTAATCCCAAACCAGATTAGTCTAACCTTCACTTGGAAGGTCATTTTTGATGGGACATAGAGATTGGGCTGAGAATGGACTTGACTCCCCACCTTCCACCTGCTGGGAGAAGTGCTCTAATAGGCTTGACTCGTGCTTAAAATTGTGGCAGGGCTATTTGTATTTATTGTGACAGTGCCTCAATGCTCAGCCCTGGAAACGTAAGGCCTTTGTCTGCCTTGACCTATCATATCCAGTACCAAACCTTCTTCTGCTTGCTTGTAATTATTTTCTTCCTCAAAAGAAACACAGAGTTTCCCAAAGTAGATTGGACTGATTACAGTAAGATGACTGAGAGGAAACAAATGAACTAATCCCACAATGCAATAGGGCAGATGTACAGAGTCTTTCCTGACCTCTAGTGGAGATAAACTTCTTAAATGTTAACTTTCTCCTATCTTCTGTGTGCATAACTTGAAATACCAGGACTGATCATAATATTATGTCACAATCACTTTTTTTAATCCACCTCTAATATTTGCTTTGCTGACCCCATGAAGCAGTAAATCTTACAAGCTAACAGCCTTCTGTATGAGAAATCATGTCTTTTGATTTACTCTACTTCTACATGCCATTAACTCCACTGAACACTACTGATCCAGTAGTATAGGTCAGGGCAAGAAGGAAAGGTGAATTGTGATTTCTTCCATTCTCCAGAACCCACTAAATCAATTGTGATGCACCTATCACATTACTGTGTTGTTCAAATAATGTGTTACAGAGACGGATGACACTAGATCGCCAACAAATTGAACACGAAAAACTGTCACTGCAATATATATTTGGGCTGACATGTACTTACATAGAGCTCTTCTCCTTATCTGATATCTCTCTGACTTCCAGATTTAAAGTCTAGTATTTTTCACTTACAGTTCTTTTCTCTTATTCTATTTTTCTCCTCAGGGTTGTGAAACCCACCTGCATGTCTAAAAGAAAACCTAGTTTATTAATTTCTATTATTACTGTTAAGTATTTGCACTGTGCTAGAGCCCTACAGTACTAATTATAGATAAAGCTCCATGTTTTATATGAAGTAAAATATATAAGTACTTAGCTAAGAAGTTTGTTTGTCTGCTCATGTTTTCTCAATAACACAGACAAAAAAAAAAAAATATTTTAGCCTAGCATGGATTTAAAAAACAAACAAACCCCCAAATTGTCCAGATGCATCATTTTTATCTTTTGCCAAAGACGAACATAAAAAAGAAACATTCTTACTTATCTATGAAATATGGTATAAAGCACACTGTGTTATGTTACAGAATCATCCTTTCTCTTGCTGCTTAGAAGCTTTTCAGAGTCAAGCAGAAGGCTGAATGGAGACTTACAGAAGTCAGCTCAGTTACTTTTGCAAATCCTTTGGTGTCATTGTGTGCACAGGACTCCAGCAACCAGTGGACTTGGAACTGATTCACGCTGATATCTAAATGATATTAAAAGAGAGGAAAAGACATAATTATGCTTTCACTGTTGCAACTTTTCTGGCTTCTCTGAATAACAATAGAAGGAGTTTTAAGTATTGTAGAGCTGGTAATTCCTCACTTATTCCTAAGCATCCTTCAACAGAATGCAGAAAATATTATACACTTATGTAATTTCAACCTTGTATCAGCTAATGGAGATAACTTTGTGTTGTCGTTTAACCTGGCGGGCAGCTGAACACCACACGGCCGTTCACTCACTCTCCCCCTCCCCAGTGGGATGGGGGAGAAAATCGGAAAAAAAAAAAAAGTAAAATTAATGGGTTGAGATAAAGATTTTTTAACAGGACAGAAAATGAAGGGAAATAAAATAATAATAATAATAATAATAATAATAATAATATACAAAACAAGTGATGCACAATGCAACCGCTCACCACCCACTGACCAATGCCCAGCCCGTCCCCGAGCAGCGATCGCTGCCCCCCAGCCAACTCCCCCCAGTTTCTATACTGAGCGTGACACCGTATGGTATGGAATAGCCCTGTGGCCAGTTGGGGTCAGCTGTCCTGGCTGTGCCCCCCTCCCAGCTCCTTGTGTCCCTGGCAGAGCATGGGAAGCTGAAAAGTCCTTGACTGGTGTCAGCACTACTGAGCAACAGCTAAACCATCAGTGTGTTATCAGCATTGTTCTCATCCTGAATCCAAAACACAGCACTATGCCAGCTACTAGGAAGAAAATGAACTCTATCCCAGCTGAAACCAGGACGCTTTGAAAATAGCAAATTAGCATTTTCAGATATGTAAGCACATATTGCTTACATTTTTAAAGAAATCAAGTATTTAAATTGAGCGTTAAAAAAAAAGTCTCAATGCTGCTAATTCTAAACATCCTGCAAATGATGAAATGACTTTGTGTCAGCTGCCTGTGACCGTTTATATTGTCAGAGCATTGCAGTATTGCTGCCTGAAGACACATGAAAATCTCTGTAAATCCCTGAGCTTTCTCCTTTCAGAATATATCATAAGACCTGTTCACTATCTGTCCACGTAAAATTCTAGTCTTTACTCTTAGGAGTAACACCAAAGGCTTGAGTTTGCTTCCATTTAAATCAATGACAAAACTTGCCGCAGTATCAATACCATAAGCTTTCAACCAATTTCCAGCTCTTCTACCTTCTTGTCTAATACTGATTGCATAAGGAAGTAAAACAAAAGGGAATAAAGAATTAGACAAAAAAATAAGAACTCATCAGGTAGTGCACATACATCCTGTAGTTTTTCTGGATTTAGTTCTCCTCTACCTTTATACAGGGGATGCAAAATTATTTATATTATTATTAATTAGCTTGGTATGACATAGCCACAAATGCCAAATGCCTCATTGTGGGTTTCAGGAAGGAACACAAATATATTTGATGCCTTAAGGGCTGATCTGGCATTAGACTGCTATGAGCAATTTAGACGCAGAAGGGAAGGATTGTAAAATAAAGAGAAAATAAGTAGTTTCTGAAACTAGCTGAAATGGTATTCTGGTAAAAAGACTGATTAGAAGCTCCTTGAAATATAATTTTGCAGCAGCTATCTCCATAACAACATGTATACTAATTATTTGTGTGATTTCTTTGGAAACCCAACTTTTTTTTCCAAAAGAAATCTAAAAAGAAATAACTTGCTGCCTTGTGATTATTCCCTCTCATTTAAAAATAAAGACAGACATGGATGTGGTTTCACTTGCCTCTTAGTTGCTGGACTTTCCCACTTGATGTGGCTATTGGATGAATACACAAACTCACAGTGCATTTGTAAGTAGGTTTCATCTGATTTTGTCTCTTCCAGTTCACTCAATTACTGCCTATCACATGCTTGTGCCCCTCTGCTGGGATGACCAAACAAAACACCTAGCTGCTTGGGACCTGAAAACTTTGTGCTGCTATATTAGTCATGCTATATTAACGATGTACACTCTGTACCAATCAACCACAGTGACTCTGTTATTAATTGTATATTATCTGATATTCACAACTTATTATTTTAAACTATCTGCAGGTAAGGTGGACTGCTCTTCATAAAGCGACAAATTGGCTATTTTCACTTATCATAACTCTCACTTGCAATCCATAAATAAATCACTCTCTTTGGTAGAGATTATCCAAGCCAATTAAGCCTTGCCATTATTCCACCATCAAGAACTGCATAAGACACCTCCCTCAGGTTGGTCACTGAGCACCTGTGGCACATGGGCAACTGGGAAAGATAAATCCCAAGTATCAAGAGCTTACAGCAGCTCAGCATCCAGATATATCCGTGTAGAGGTTTACTACGCTTCTGTTTAGAAATGTAATTTAATAGGTTGTAACCCAAGACATTTGGTATTTCCAGCTCCTGCCACCATAGAATTCTGATAAATTTTATTGCAGCTCCACCTCCATTCCTTATGTGAGCTTCTGCTCTCAGGCAGTTCTTTTCTTCCTTCCTACTTCTCCTGTCCTGCATCAGCAAACCCTTCGTAAACAGCTGTGTTTTCTGATAACCTTTCTGTTTGAGCTAGAAAACCAGGAATAGGTTAAAAAAATTGTTACTTCACTTCCTATCAACTTGGACTGTAAATGTAGGATTAAGGTTTTTAATAAACATAATTTCATATTTTTTTTATTTAAACAAAAAGAACAAATGAATCTTTTATTCGATAGTGCTCACATCTGGTATTCTGACAACAACCTATATTGAAAAGACAGAATTTTCTTTCTTTTCAGTGAGTATGTAGTCAAAGTTATTTCAAAAAGGTTTTTGCATACATATGTGAAAGTACATCATCAACTGCTATAAACTGGAATGCATCAGGACAGCACCATCTAAGTTTAGCCAACACTTTTCATTAGAACAGGCCTTTTAGACTTCCCTAAACTTTTTTTTTCAAGACTAAAACTTCTTCAGTTCTCATCTCCACCTTTGTGATTGCTGTTATCTAAAAGATTTGAACATAAGCATGTTAATTGCTTTTTGTTAAAAAGAAGAATGTAAAAACTATTGACAGCAGTAAAAACTATTGACAGCAATAAAAACAATTTTCTCCTTTTAAAAATCTATCCTATCAGGGTCTAGAGCCTGCATAATTTGGGTTGCAAAACTGAAATATAATAGGGAAGTAGTTCCTACTTGAAACAGAAACTTTTTTTAAAAATAGAGAAAAGTGGGACATTTTGTGATTAAATGAAGCTAGAAGCATGAAAATCTCAAAGTGTATGTGCATGCATGATGTATGCACATTAAATAATAAGACTGGTTTAGAAATTATCTTAATTTTTTTTAAAAGCAAAAGGAGACAAAAATGATTTAAAAAGCCACATAAGTGACTTTAAAAAAAATTATGAAAATATGCCTTTGTTTTATAAAGTTGCGCATACAGCTTGTGGCTCTAGAGTTTCATTTTTATGCCGCATCATACATCTGATCTTGTGTTTACAGCACATGCAAAAGAAAAGCTTCTCTCAGCCTTCCTTTCAGCAACATACACTCTTCTAGTGAAATCACTACTTTATTTTTATTTAGATTTTTGTTTTCAGCTGTCCATTACAAACTGAGTGGTAGGTACTGGACAAGCGATCCAAGCTGTAGTCTAGCTGAATGTCAGCCACTACTACTACCACAGCTAATGGTTCGGAATTAAGCCCAGCTGAAGTTAATGTATTGTAACCCACAGCCACATCTTTTTTTCTGAAAAGTAATTTGAGTAGTTAATATTAACAGAATATCAAGTATCTAATGGGACTGATTTGGGCCAGTTTTATCAGCAAGCTCTGCTGTGCCTTCTAGAATAGGTACATAACACTGAAAAGAAACTGCTAGTCTCCTTCAGTGTGGTTCCCTGATATTTCAGATGTCACATTATAAAGCCTTTTTTTTTTTATATAACCAATCTCCTCCTTAATTGTTTGGAATTTTCTTGATTCTGTACTTCAAATTATAAGTCTTCATAACTTCATTGTTCTCATGGTCAGAAAGTATACCATTTAACACTAGAAAGACTGATGCTTGCACAAACAGCAAGCATTCATCTCTCCCAGAACTCAAAATATTTGCACAGAAACATTGAACTTGAAGGACATACTAAATGCTAGCACTCATTCGAGCAGCTCCGAGCTTGTGACATTAGTCAACATAATAATCATTTAAGTAAGAACTCTTTTAAGGACTGTTACAACAGGCAGCTTATTCAAACAATTACTTTTATTCTCAAACTTCTTTAAGAAGAAAGAAAAAGAAAAAAAAATAAAAGAAAACCAGAAAAAATTACTTTAAAAATCCCTGTAAAGTTACTGTCATGGACATGACCTTCAGCTGCTCAAGCTAAAGATTTCTTGATGTTTGAGACAATTGCACAAAACTAATTCTCCCAAATAAACTTTTAGCTAACGGTAATTATTTTGGCTATGATTTTCAAAGTACATTTTCAGAAGTATAAAATTAGTTCCTGGCCTTAAGAAAATACTCCTATACAGACGTCGCATGAGCATGTTCTTAAAATACCATATACGCTTAGCTGTTTTACTGAACAATGGTATGCAGCCAGCTTTGTTGGACAGAAACTAGCAATGTATTGATCAGGGGATGCTCTAAAGCATGTTGAAAAGATGTCTGTTTTGTCTCCAATGCTTCACCCAAAAAAGCCTTTAACTCCACATGAGTATCTCCACAAACCTCTCTCTCTATCAGTTGTGTTTATGAAGATGTTCTCTTCAGATTTATCTTCTTTCTTCCCCTCACCAACCTAAATGCTTTAGTTCCATTGCAATTAAAAGAAATAAATATATTTCAGATTTTTTTGGGGGAAAATGCACATTTATTCTGTAACCTTAAGCTGTAAAAGCAGCTCAGAATCCCATTAATGTCAATGCCAAATTCATCTGTTTGCTACTTTGAAAAGTTCAGGTTCATAGGCACAATTTAAGCATCTTAGATTGAAAAGTTTTACTTAAAGTACTGGAACATACTCTAAGTCATGGCTGCACGATGGTTAGTAGGAATACCCTAGGCCTACATTCTACATATGCTAAATTTCATCGTCTCCCCACAGAATTTGAAGCTCGAGACCCATTCAGAAAAATCACCCAACACAATGCCAGGTAACTCCGCAACTTTTCCTAGCGGGAATTTCTGGTTTAAATAGTTCTACAGTTTATTGAAAATAAACTAAATAAAACAAGTAATCTCTTTTCCTCATCTTTGCCAACATTTTCCACATTTCTGTTCTGCTGTACATTTCCACTACTGCCAGACATGTGAATAATTTAATCTAATGTGGTTTCTTTTTTTCTACCATGTTACTGAAGACAGATCCTTTCTTTGCCTCAAATACTGTTTTTTTCCTTTATATTACATTTATGGCTGCAGAAGGGTGCCAGCTTGACAATCATGAGTAACCGAGGTCTGCTTTGCAACTAGAAAACTGGCATAGCATAGGTGGGAACAGCACTGAAGTTTGTTCACACAACCCAACAGCACCAATATGACAACAACCTACTATCACTCCAGGAGACCAGGTAAACAGATTTAAGAGGTATGTATTCCATTGTATTCCTGTGATCCAGAGCAAGAAAACTGCAGCGGACTGTTTTGGGAACTGGGGCTAGTGCTGCCACTGGTTTGCTGGAGATCTTTAGGCAAACACTCCATGGCTCCTTACCTCTGTTCCACCCCTGTCAACTGGTGATAATTATAATGGTCTCTGCTGTAAAAGTATTTCAGCTCTAGAACTGTATATTATTCTGCTTGATGGGTGGTTGTTGGATGATGGGTCTCTACAATTTGGTATAAAAATCCCAATTAATGCCAGCTGTGACAGTACTATTATGTAGGCAACAAAATTACAAAAAATTATTAGAAAGAAAATTCAAATGGAATTTGCTGGAAAACAAGATTTCAGAGCAGACATGTTCAACAACAGCAGCTGAAATTAAAGTTTAATTACAATAAAAATGTCTGGCATCAATAAACACAGTAACATCAAGCTGATTTCTGTATCATGACAAGATTTGAAGTAATTAACAAGCAGTATCTGATAGATTTTCCCATTAGAACAAAATATGGTAAAAAAGTAAAGATTATAAAATAAGACATACTTATATGAAAACCTTTAACTGGCAGCATAAAAGTATTAAATTAATATACATAACAAACATATGTCAAATGACTATTTCAGTAAAAAAAAGGAAATGGTGTTCTAGGGTTTTTTTTGTCAAGTTACGTCAGCAAATTGACTCAGTCCAAAATATATATATATATAATTAATATGTTAACTGTATGTCAAAAGAAGTTGTTATCAAAGTTTGAAAGATAATTAGCCATATGTAAACCTGCTGTCTTCATTCAAACCTAACCTTTCTTCAAACAAAGTGCCATAAGGAGACTGAAATTTCTGTGAAGCTATTCAGTAAGAAAATTACTGAAAGAATTTGTTCTGCATGTAGCTAAACCTTTGGATTTATTATATATTGTTAAATCTGATATTTCATACAGCAAACTGCAATAATTATTTGTGACTGGCCACATGGTTTTTGTTTTTCTTCTCATACTGCGGTGTTGATCTTACAAGCTTTTGCGCACTCTGGCCCTGATTCAACAAAGCACTTAAGCATATGAACAGTCGTGTTGAATTCAATAGTTAGGAGTAGCTAATGGATCAGACCAGAAAGTTTAGTACCCATGAAGATCAAAACATTAATGACCATACAAACTATAGTTAAATGATGGTCTTGAACCTGTTTTTTATTGTTTTAGACTAATAGGAAGAACGAAATACAGCAAAATTAAGTAATTTCCTTTCTGGTTCACGTGTCTTGCAGTGCTACTACTCTAAAAATAGGCTGTAGCAAGGGGTAAAAATTTTGTATTTAATATCACAGCACAGGGCAGAATCTGCTCAGGGCACATGAAATGCATGACTCAGTATCTACAACCCTGATAAATGTTTCTACGGCAAATTTGTAGTATGATTTTGGGGAGTTCTATATAAATCCTGTGTCAAACAACACACCATGCAGGACAAAAATAATTTATCTCATTGTATCAAATGGTGAAGCTGTGCTATGGAGAATGCAAAAGTAACAATGGTAAACGCTGAAATTTATGATGTCTTGCATAAAGGAAAACATGTTACTATCTCTGAAGTACTCAAAGATGTGTACAAGTCAAAAGCTCCCTGAAGAAATGTTCCTGCCCTATCTTCTCCCAGTATGCAACCCCTGATACACCTTTACATCTGTGGATCCAATATAACATATCGCTGCTTCCAACCCATCATTCTGGCAGAAGGATAGAATCATAGAATCAT
>VZTL01000128.1:5498-16909 GCA_013400535.1 Scopus umbretta
AAAAAAAAAAATAATCCATTTTCAGGACATTATCTGCTGCCAATTTCAGGACAGAGGACAAAGTTCACTGCTGTCAGTGTCTGATGTGAAACATCAAAGTCATCTGATTTTTTGTACTGCAGAGTAGGCATTTCTACCATTGACTTTTCCAAGTATAACTCATGAAGTTCTATGCATATTGTGCCTTACACAGATATTTATAGTAATAGAAGTATAAGATAATACTCAATAGAAGTATAAGATAATACTCAAGGTGGCGTTTTGGGGATTTTTTTTTTTTCCTAAATTGCACACACTAATACAATATAAACAATTCCTTGATCTTACTTTGTTACTAACTTCCTCTTTTCTCTAGCTCACTACTGGTTTATCTCTAGCACCCACCATAGGCCCCATGAGCTGGGATTGCTTTCAGAGCAGTTACAGATGAGTAGTAGGTACCGTGCTTACCGTGCTTTGAAACAGAGTTTACCTATTTGCCACGCTGCTTCCAGTCTGAAGGATTAAGTCTAATAACCCCTACTCATCATCCCCACTGCCCGAGACAACAGCTCCCAAACAAAACAATGCCGTGCAATTTAAAGGATCAACGTGGTCACATATTATCTCGCATGCCACATCCCATCAACCCAGCTCCTGCTTCATCAGCTTTCAAAGCAGTGAAGCTCCCATTCATGCCTCCCTTTCTTGTGCCTTGTTCTGAGAATGTATTCTCTTCTCTCCCCTCCTCTCACCCTGCAAGTTTACTTTCTGCCTTCTGGGACACACCTACACCATTCTTCTCATCCCTCAACCTCATCCCCTACTTATTTTTATAAACAAAATCCTTCTGTCATGTTCATGTATTTCACACATGCTACCTCATCTCTCACTCTCCCCTTGAACACAATCGCATCCTGGCTACCCAGCCACAGATGCCACCCCACACATCCTTCCAGCCAAGCACAGAAGCAGCAGCTCTAGGCAACTCTTCCTCTACTTCTGCGTCTCTTGCCTCAGGAGAAAATTGAAGTAGCACCCAGGAACAGCCTTCCCCTCCTTGGGAAAAAACAAAAAGCCTCAGACAACAGCAAACCCCATTACAGACACCAAGCAGAAGCACTGCCTAAGCCACCCCACACTCAACTCAGCATCTTCCCTAAAGTGAGAAGCTGCCTGACATCTCACAAGCTTTCATGCTTTCCCTGCAGTCAGTAGATCCCACCCTCACTTCTACACCTCCTCCTTCCCTGCCTCAGCCACACAGGCCTATCAATAATCAAGCAGTAGTTGGGGCAAGGGAGGTAAGGTCCTGATGACAGTACAGAAAGCAGAGCTGAGTTTCTCCCCAAACCAACACACTTTAGAGCCACATTTAGCACATTCCTGCTTCAGCACAACCTAATCGGCACCAAACCCTGCAGGTTTCCCCAAGTCTGCCCCACTCCAGCCTCTTTCCCAGCAGCTTCCAGTTGCAGCTATTGCAGTTGCTGAGCATTTTACTTTAAGAAGAAAAAGCAGATATGCAAAGTCTACACTGTATTTTCAAATAATTACAACTACTGATAGGAAAGAGCAGGGCTCTGAAAGGCCATTGATAATGGGAGGAGAACAGAACCAGTCTTTTGCTATAGATTGTTTGTGTCTGCTGTAGCTGTTCCTGGACTGAAGAACACGTGCAGTTGTGGCTGTGAAGAAACACATTTTTGCCATCGATTCACACAGCTGACATGCAACTCAAGACACAGACCAGCGCCAGCCGTGTGCATGTGCTTAAGATGTTATTAATAGCAGGAAAGTAATGCAATCAGTGTGTGCTCTCTAACTACCAGCACAAGCTTATAAGGCAGAAAGTTCTCACCTGCCTGGCCACCCTCCGAGCTTCCCAGTAAGGTTTAGAGTCTTCTACAGCTTTTCCAATCTTCTTGACCAGTTCATCCAGTTTTACTGTTGCTTCAACCAGCACAGAGCGGAACTTCTGGCGTGCATCCTTCAAAATGTTGCAGAAAGGAAACACAGGACAAAGACAGATTAGAGCTTTAAAATTTATTTCTACCTGTTTGCTCCTACCTTCAGGTTGCTCTTTAGATTCACACACGAGCTGACATATTCAAAACAATTACTGCCATTTGGACTAAGCCAGAATTCCTCAACAGAGGCAGTGACAGGAACCCAGAACTGCATCCAAAAGCTAGCATCCTGGACAACAGATCTTTGTCTTTCAGAAACAGCTTTTATACAAAGCCTGCAATAGCCTGTGCTAGATATCACCTCTGGCAGGGTTTCTCCAAGAAGAATAGCTTGTAAATTACTCACTCGGTGAGGAGGCAAACATCAGCGTAACAAGTTGCGAGAGGGAGTTCAATGGCAAAGACATGTCATCGAGACGATGCTATAATAGGGCTAGCAGGCAGGCCAAATTCCCACAGCAAGCTGGCAAATCAGCTGGAATCAGCATCTCCTAAAACTCAGCATGTCACACCCCTAGTACTGTTCCCCCCGAGAGACACCATTTCACAATGCAAATGAGGGTGGACAGGATCTGCTTTCTGCAGGAAGAACTGGACACTTCCCACGGTATATTTTCAAGTCAGCTCCTCTTTTCCTTTTCTAAACACACCCTACTTACTTCAACAGCAGCAAAAAGCTTCCAGGTCCTTACAGCAAGACTTCCTGCCATAAAAGCCCAACTTTGCAGCTACGGTTTGGTATCAATGGGTAAGGTTGCCTACTTTCCATTTGATTGCTATTATTTACTACATTTAAGAAAAGTAAATTTCAGCTACTTCCAAACTGGATGAGTTGCTCTCTTTACCTGATTAGCTGAAGCAATTAAAATATTTTCTCTGCTCCACTGAAATTTCCACACCTTTAAGCGAAGTGATTCTGATTTTGATCTCAGCATCCAACACTGACTCTAAATCAATGGAATTATTGCAGAGAGATGCAAATTCAGGCTGGGACCTGGCCCAGGATTTAAGGAGATGAAGAAGGAGGGCCATGTGAGCTCTTGACAAGCCTTGTAATTCTAATTAGAGAGCAGGATTTACGCAGACTGCTAGAGTGACATGTTGATTATCAGGAAGCAGCTGGCTTGAAGAAGTGCTCTAATTCAGGAGGGTTTTGTCATTATTGTTGAGGATTTCTAGAATGCACAACTGTTTATTCATTGGAAGAATTAAAATACATTGGAACCTATGCTCTCAGAAGTGGAAAAAAATGCAATAATACATTAGGTTTTACAGAAAAAGCAACATACTTCAGTAAAAGCTTCTTTGCTTCCTTTTTAGTGTTATTTAAAACCTTAACCAGCATCAGTAATATTTTAGTCTGATGCAAATAGCTTTAGATTCTTAAGATATTGCAATTAATTCAAAGGAAGTATGCAAATGGGTAACAAGGTCAAAAATGGAGAATTAATTGCACATTAACTTATTTTATTAACTCAAATTCAGTCAATAATCTCATTTCTTAGTGAAAGCCTGAAATGTATCATTCAAGCAACACGTATCGAGTCAATGATTTTCTCAGTGAGAAGAGTGAATATTTCCAATTAAAGTACTGGACGATATACAGTTCACTGCTCAAAATGAGTTTCACAGGTAACTGAAATAAGACCACAAGCATGATGACTATACTGCAAGAAAAATATACTTCAGTACTTAACGTTTAACAAAAAATTTTTTTCCTACAAATGCAGGAACAAAATTAAAAACTAATTTCTGTATAAGTGAGCTTGAACATTTTTCACTTTCTTTGTGAAAGCTGCATACTAGTTGTGGAAAGCAAAGAGTTAAAGAAAAACATAACTCTATATGCATTAAGTAAAAAAAAGCCCTATGAAGTGATTCATCAAAAAAATTCAGTTCCCATGTTTGTAAGATAAGCACTTGGAACAAAGAAGCCATCAGTACCGAATCTGCGCTTAGAGACCTACCCCAAATTTATTCATGTAATAATTACATACAGTCTTATCCAACAGGAAAATAAAAAAAGGACTAGTCTCTACCTGGAGTTTAAAAAAAAAAAAAGAGAGAGAAAGAAAAAAAAAAAAAGAAGAAAACAAACCAAAAACTTTGGTTGACAGAGCAGTCAAATTAACAGCAACTTCTGTACCCATTAATCTCCCACCATCTCACATGAAGCACGTACAAATTCCTTTAGGAATTACTACTGTACTGCAACTACTCCTGTAACTGGCACCTGAGGCACAGGCCTTGCAAATGGTTAAGCATAAGTTTATCCATGAACACAGCCCCATTTCACACAGTAGCTAGTTACACAGAACAGTGAACTTTAGCTGAAGAATATACTGGTGTGAACTTCCAGTTTATCATTTTCCCCAAAAGATGCCCGCTTCCTATTTTGAGGCTTTATTTGGGTCCAACCATCCTCATCTTTTCTAGTGAACAATAACAAAAACCAAAACCCTGTATACCTGTGACATCCATCACATGACTTATTTAAAATGACATTTATTCTCAGGCTCCTGACTGCCAGGAACACAAGCCTGCAGGCCTCGCCACCTTCTGCATGAGAAAATAAGTAGGTGCTCATACTCTGCTGGAAACCTACCAAAGGTTTCCAGCCATCCCCTTTGGACACGGCAACAAGATGCTGAGGTCTCCGAGAAGGTGTAATGCCAAACCCATGCCCTCTCCTGCACTACACACACCACTTTCACTCTCCACTAGCCCCAACTACACTATAAAAGCAAACGATCCCACATTCTATATCTACACCACGTGTGCTCCTGCAACAACCCAGTGCATTCACACCACCCAGCCTCCTTAATCCAAACCTATTCAGCTCTCGTGGTCTCCGTGACCGTGGCTCCTAGCCTGGGAGCTATGGCAACATCTCTGGTGAGCAGGGGCACAGCTCCCTCCTGCAAACGCGCAGCCGTGCTCACTGCGTCAGCTCCGTGTGTCAGCCCTGCCACACGTTGCCAGAGCATCTGTAAATGTAATCACCCCTGGGAGAGCGCAAGATTCCCATGGCAGGTGCCCTGGGGAAGTTTAAATAAGAAATACAGGTGCAGCAGCTACTTTTACCCTTCATGTGAAACTGGGGAGGTCGGAAGCACCCAGGCAATTGCACCACGAGCACCGGGCTTGGTGCACTTGCTACTTAACGTGACATGAAAAGCACATCTGTGGTTCACAGGAACGATGAGCCTGTGGTCAAGGCAATAACTTGGGAATCAATTTAAATCCCTGCTCTATGTCCAGCTTCCTGTGTTACTGTCAGTAAGACACTTCAACCCACATATGAAGTGGTTCAAAGCTATAAATCCGCTTAATGGTGTTTTCTGTACAAACACTCACATCAAAACCTTAGAGGCTCGGGAACAGCACAGCAGTGCAGTTCATCCACAGTCCCCAGCATGAGGGAAGCCTTACATCTGTGTTGGGAAGACAATCACACCACCTTCAACTTACTTATCAAGTCCTCTGGTGTGACATGCCTCTCTACAAGTGTTACTATTTAACTGCCAAACTCTTGCTTCATTCAGACCTTTACCTACCACGCATGGATAATAGAGAAAGGAAAAGATGACAATTCCTCCAACTTGCTGCCATGAGGAAAACCAAGACAGCACAGCATATACCATGCAACTGTTCTAACACAGTCCTCAACTCCCAGTATTTCAGTTCCTTGAAAGATGATGCTTTCCCAGCAGAAATGCTAGTTATTGATAAAAGCAAGTATGCAGCCTTAGGTACAAACCCTGTGAGTCACACTCACCATTTCTGGGTTTGGTTTTTTGTTTGTTTGTTGTTTTGGTTTTTTTTGTTTTGTTTTGTTTTTTTAAAAAAACACACATGCATTTTTCTCAACACTGCACTGGATACATACACAGACCAGATAAACTGTAACAGAAGCAATGCAACTGACGAAAGACATCTCTAACACCCAGACACTGCAAAAGCACATTTTCCCCTCTACTCACTCATAATCTTCTGTGATCATTTTTAAGAACACCTTGTTACTGATTTTGCAAACAGAAAAGCGATATTGAAAGCTGACTGGCTAACATTTCCAATGTTTTCTCTGCCTATTTGCTCAAATGAGATGATGATAAACCCTTTTAGAGCTGGACAAAAGCTGATCAAGGCACTTTACCCTCAGTGTGTGTTGCAAGGTGCAAAAAAAAACCAAAAAAAGGAAAAAAAAAGCAGTCGAAACTTCTCATTTAAGTTATAGTCTTAGTAACTAAACTCTCACTACTTACGTGTTTGTCATACACACACTCTAGCAGGCACAGCACATGGCATCACGTGAACAGCTGTGGTTTACTTTTCAACATCTTGTTCTACTGCTGCGAGAGCTTCGCTCTCATCAACTTACTTCCTGGAAACCTGTAGCACTTTTCTCCCAGATGATAAGATTTCACAAGGCCAGTTTTAGGGAGCATGCCAGACTTCTAGCCCATATATATGCTTTTGCTGCAATAGGTCATTATTAAAGGCAGACTTTGTTTCCAGTAGCTTGCTGTTGGGCAGCTCTCTGCTACTGCACCAAAAGAGGGACCACACTTAATGACAGGCCATCCATGCAGCATTTGGAGATCCATCCTCAAATGTGGAAAGAAATGAAAATACAATTTTACACTTACACTCTACCTGTTGGAGAATAAAGCATGCTTGTTTTCCTTTCACATGAGTGATGGTGATGAGCTGGTGTGAGATGCCAGATGACAGGCAAATAACTATTTCTGCCCATCACGTGAAGCTTGTATTTTCAAACAATTTTCTTTCTGAAATGAACTTAACACATCAACTATGTATGAAGCATCTCTAGTACCAAGCACATCTAAATTTCATTTACAAAGGTTGTCCTATGACCTTTCTGACAATTTGTGTGCCGAACCTCCGACGACCCATTAAACCAGCCTGGGAGGTGCATGGGAAATGAAAATTGCTGACTGAGAAACAGGCTTCATCTATTTTCAAGAGGCAGGCAGTATCCATACCTGCCTTCCTCTGCTACAGAGGCCTAACAGCTGCAAAAGCTCATTTCCAAGTTAAGACAGCGTCAGTACCAACAATGTCTCAAGTGTGAAAGCAGGTAGGTTTCCCAGTTACACACACACCAGCTAGATGCACATGCATGTGCTCAGAAATCCATCTCAGGGCATCGAACAGGTTAATGGACATTTTTTAACATCTGCTTGGTGCCTGGGCAGTTCAAGTAAACCAGACTGACTACCAAACCTTAACAGCAAAGTGCAAGGAAGGGGTTAAGTAACAATCTCAATTTTTAAGCATGGAGAAGAGTTTTTTTCCACACAGCTACTAATTTGCCATTTAAGAACAATAAAAATTGGCATTTGGAAGTTGCTCTAACCTCCTGCTTGCAGACAGTTACAGACTGAGACTACAAATACACTGCTATTTTCAGTCGTTTTAGAAGAGGGGAGAGAAAAGCGGGCAGGGGAAGGCACTGGGTGCTCTTTCCAAAACAAGATTTCTCTGCCTAACCCTTCCTCCCTCAGGCTAGAAACCCACCTCTGCTTCAAGAATGTGAATCAAATAAAGCCCTTTGACTTATTCGGGCAACAAAATCTTTCCAGAGCCATAGCAGAGGAAAGAGCCTTTCCTTACTCATCCATGGATGAAAGCAGAAGGCAAAACAATAAGCAATCCACATGCAGGAGCCATTTCCTATGGAAACAAGTAGATTATAAAGAGACATGGAAAGATTTGTCCTGCTAGTAGTGCTGGACAAGTCCATCATGCAGGTGTATCACACTCCAAAAACCAGCAGGAACACCAGCCAGCGAGGTGCTTCTCCCTTACCTGTGTAATCTTTTATGGACACGGGAAAATGCTGCACAGGGATGCTGATAAGGCGGCAGATGTTTCTACAGATACATGTTTTCCTAGACCAAGCAGGCATGCTCAGAATGAGATCGCTGCCACTGACGGGCCATTTTTCTAAAACTTGAAAGATTAAGGATTTATTTTTTTTAAAGTCTACTTAACTTGGAGCATTGAGGATTTTTTTTTTTTTAAAAGCCTACTTAAAATTCTTGTATGCGACAGGGTCAAAAGCTTGAGCTTCACCCCAAACCCCAAGTATTTTAGTGAGCAAGTAAGAAGAGCAACTCTAAATAAAATAGCCCTTCCCCTTCCGAGAGGAGTTCAATTGCTGACAAGGCTCATAAGTGAAAGAGCACCATAGCCGATACACCCTTTTCCTTTGACTCTGTCCAACACCAACCCAGGGTGACCTTTAAGATAAACCCAGGACTAAAAGTAAGAAAAGTCTTGCAGATCAGGACTAGAGGATCTAGGCAAGCATACAAGAAGGATCCTAACCAGGCCCTACTTATAACAAGCACGGCTGAAAGCAGCACTGTTCAGCTCGAGTTTTCATGTGCCGTCATCTCCCCTTAACAAACATTGGCAATCTCGTAGCTCCAGCAACACAAAAACTCTCTCTAACAAAAACCACATTTGGGATAGCTGGGATTCCAGTGGTAATGTTAATGGTATGTGCTGTATTTCCCCTCCCCGCAATGCTGCCAGAGGATCCCTGGGTGAATTTGTTACATCTGAATTGTACTTTGAGGAGCCAGTCTAAGACATCCAAGTGTTAGCTGGACAGGCGAGTCCTGCACATTTGTTAAGTACATTTGCAACTCCTGATGCGAGTTCAGATGGAGATGCATTTCCAGTAAACAGGAAAAAAGCGCAAATAGCAAGGCGCTGCTCTAACTTGCATTTGGCCAAAACATACTTGTATCTCCACTGCAAGATGTTTCCCCCACCTCTTCACAGACACTTCAAACATAAACAGGGACATTAGCGAAGCCAAGTGTTAAATCCCTCAGAGGACCCTTATCATCCTTTTGCTGTGTCAGTAATGTTCAGCGTTGCACTTAGTATGAGCAGCATTATGGATTTTAAATCAAGCCTAATCAAAGATTCATTAACAGGCAATACATTAACGCAACATATAACTAGCAGCCACTCGGTGCCCTTTAGCAGCTCTGCAACTCCTGAACAGGCTGTGAGCGTCGTCAGGTCAGGATATTTCTCCGGGGCTTAATAGGGTAGGTCAAAAGAGCAAAAAATGAGTAATTATATCAAGTAAAAGAATAGATGTAGCCAACTTCAACATATCTGTTCAAGTCACGCCACACATGTAAATCCAACCCTCTCACAGGTGGTTTGGGTGCAGAACTTATTTTAAAAGATTTTAAAAAAAGGCAGGCTGATCAACTTAAAACAGAATTCCCCATTTTACCACCTCTGTGAGCAGCAAACAGCATTTTCTACATCGTTCAAACACAGACATGTCTGCAGCTACACCAAGAGAGCGTAGTCTCAGAATCCTAGAATCCTCTATGACTTCAGCCCCATAACATTTTGGTCGGATAAAGCAGCATTTTTACTTCCATTTTGCAGATGGAAAAAAGCATGGGGTTTAAAAGCATTTAACACCTACAGCCTTTTTTTTTTTTCCGATTAATGGGAACTGGAGACAGTCAGCAGCCCCATTTAGAGCAACTCTGTGCAAAGCTTCAGGAAGTCCCAAACAGACTCGCAGTACTTGGATGCCACAAGGTTACTCTTCCTGCTTATCAAAGAGTACATCAAGTCACAAAAACATGGGTGTCTTTTTCCGAACTTCCTTCAAAGAAATATACTTTCTACTCAAACGCTCCCATTGCTTTTCCAGATTATTCTGGGAAAAGATTCAACAGTGGGAATGAAATGTATGGACCACAAAGTAATGCCACAGGAAGCTGGCAATGAGCATCTTGTGCTGTAAACAGCCTAATGATACTGCCTACGCTCCCATTATAGTCAACTATGATCAGATATTGAAAAGATGAAGAAAATAATAACAGAATAGGATAAATGTAACTTCATTGTCTGGTTAAAAAAACCCACATCTTTCTTCTAATGAAATATCCTGCAATAGCAGCAACACTGCAAACTATGAAAGGGTAGCAAGAGGGATGCAAAGCAGCTATTAACAGCCAAAATAGCAAATCTTCAAAGGCAAACTCAGCATGGCTCTCCCAGAAGCCCACATTTCCAGCAGCATTCAAGGATTTTGGAAGTCTTTGAAGCAGAATGATCCCAGTTCTAAACTTCCCCTTCCAAACTCTGGATTTATCCTATAAGGCTGCTTGGCAAAGCTTTCTTTTCTTGTCCAGAATATGAATGCAGGAAGTTTCTTCTAATCACAAGTGTTCGGTTTTTTTGGTTTGGTTTTGTTGTTTTGTTTTTTTGGGGGTTTTTTTTTTAATATCTTTCCTCTAGAAAGGTCTTAAGTCCATTTAAAATTAACATGCATATAAATTAAACCTTGCTTACATCACCTAACTGCATTTGTCCTCAAAATTTAAGCAGATCAAAAGTAATGAAAATCCTTCTGGATTAAAAATTATGCAGTTGCATGACACCATAAACTGCCTTCAATCCAGTAAGATTTTCAGATGAGAAGTGAAGAGGAAACATTCATGAAAGCATATTGTTGATGATATTTCAAATTAATTCCACCAAACACTGCTTACAGTAAGTACTACAGACAGATACAGACAGATCTGCAGTAAACATTTAATGACATAGAGGTAGAAAGCATCATATAATCATTCTCTGGACTATCTGACACCTAGTATTTCTTTGACTAAGTAAGGTAAGCAACAACGTTAAGAGCAAGCTAATGTGGAAACACTGCTCTTATTTACAATGATATATCCAGGAGCCTTTTGAGCTCAGCATGTGTCACACAAACAGTAGCTACAAATCTCCAGGCTCTACAAACACTTGAACACATGAATAATTTTAATCAAGCAGTAAAATCCCATCTTAAGTCATTGGGACTTATTTCCTGAATATGCATTTGCATTATTATTACTATTCTATCTGCTTCATACATCCTCAGTGCAAGGTTATGACAAGATTAATGAAATCCAGGCAACTATCCATAGCACCATCTTTCAATTTCGGTACCTCAGCATGAAATAAGGAGACTGAAAAGATATATATAATGATTTTTTTAATATATGTACATAAAGAGTCCTGAAGTCCATTTAATTGGTACTGTTGCAGACTAGCATACTGATTTTTAAAGTTCACTCATAAAATTTAAATCAAGCTAGTGACACTGAACAGTTTTCACAGCTGAAATATAGTTTAATTTTGCATAACAAATAGTCCCCCATTCCACTAGGTTTATTTGCCAATAAATTCACGATCTACATGCCACAAAGCACAGAAAACGCAAATAAGTAGGGAGAAGAAAACAGCCACATGACAAGGCTGCTTTGTTTCCAAAGTTCATAACCCTACATTCTGTTTGGTGCATACAGTTGATACTCCAATATTTTAAAATACTGCCAGGAACCATCCCATACTCCAGGTACCCATCTCATGAAAACACACATACAAGGGAAGGGGGGGGGGGGGGGG
>VZTL01000128.1:24778-46981 GCA_013400535.1 Scopus umbretta
ATGGATAGTGTAATTTTACATATATTTGAAAACGGTAGATTCTGAATGGATTTTAAAGAAGGGTTGGGTTTTTTTCCAAATCGCATCTTACGTTCAAATTTCTGCTCATACTTGCCCCTAAAGCTTGCTTCTGCCCAAGCACTAGACACAAGGGCCTAAAACACAAATCAAAGTTGCATTTGCTTCCTCAGAAACAAGTATCTCCTCTTTTTGAACACTGATAGCATATTGAGCAGAGTTCAGGACTAATTAATGCACTTTTGATTAATGAAGACATATTTGCAGTTCATGGAAACCTTTGTGGAGAAAGCAGTCCGAGACACAGAGCCTTGCTTACAGACTACTGCCTCTTTCCTCAAGGGGACTGGAGAAATAGTTCTGCTCTGAAAAATTCTTCTGCTTTCATTGATTATGACGCTAGAGGCTAACTTACAATTAGCCTCAAATATGGAAGTAGTGTTGCAATTTGGTTTTAAATAACTTACCATCAAACAAACACAGAAGAAGTATAAATAACCTAATTCTAAGGAGGAAAAAAAACCTTCTATAAAAGATGGCCCCCAAAATACATTTATGGGCACAAAATCCTCCATGTAATTTCTTAACTGAATTAGTCCTCAAGACCAGTTTACCACACTGACTTTTGCAATGCTACACCAGAAATTAGTTTTGCTCAGGGAATGCATCATTTAAAAACAAGGCCATCCTCTCCCTCTTCCAAACTGCAGCAAAGACATTGCTCTGTCAACATTCAAACCGCACATGCTTTCCTGGTTTTCAGAAGTACATTGCACGCGTTTGAAACATTTTTAAACGTTAAGTAGGATCTCACCCACAGTCACAGTACATTTGAAGATCTGGTCCTCTGTACCTTAATCTTTGATAAGAGGCTAAGCACATACATTTTTTGAAGATATGCACTGCGTTGATGGAAGAAAATTCCCTGGATGCACATGCAGGGTATTAAACACTTAAGTGGTCAGAATCAAAACTTCCTCTGGCTTATTTCTCAAGCAAATTTTCACACTTCCATACTCACACTGGTTGTGACATGCTTGTGCTGCGCATTTTAAGAAGCACTAAAAATCAATTATCTTTTTTACACTAGCTGGTAAGATGCTATCGCCTTATGAACTTGCATACAAACGATGCACACAGACACATCAATGGAGCTTGAGCATCTATGGTACAAACAATTGAGGATTTCCCCACCTACAAGGAATGTATTTAAAGAAAAAGCTACAACGTCCCAAAATACCCTTTAATTTCACTTCTTTTTAACAAGCACCATTTAAGGGTGATTAAAAATACCCTCTAGGCTTCACAGGGCTACAAAAAAGGAGGCTTATTTAAAGAGGTACAATCGATTTTCCAGCCACACCAATCTTAATACCTTTCATAAAAACTAAATACAAGGATTATTAGCAAAATTACCTGCTGAACCAATTCCTCCTGGATGTACATTTATATCCCATGAGCTACTTTCTTATTGTTCTGAAGCCTGCTATTGATGATGCTTTCTACAGATAGTGTGAGTGCAATATAGGTCTTTTATCTATATATACACACACTCACATATACTAGGCTATATATATATAGCACATATAAATGCATGACTAACAGCTTGATGGGATTCCCTGCTTCTTGTTGTTTCATTGGGAAAGAACCACCATCATCACAGGACTTATCTTCTCCTCCTCCAAGCTGTCATTTGGCAAGGCGGGTGGAATTTCCCACTGGAAACCATCAGTACAACGATACTACATCTGCAGAGGGACAGAGCAGTCCCGCTGCTCATCTGGCCAAAACACAACATGTGCTGGTTTTGCAGATTTAAAAAATAGCAGAGTAACATGAGACTCTTCCTCAGATCTGCTACTGAACGATAAGGAAGATCCCTTTCACAGTGCTTGATACTTGAACAGGGAAAAACCCTATACTGCCCCCTTTTAAGTCGACTAGAGCCACCCAGGTTCCCAGTCCTGCTGTCTGCTTTCCTCGATAAGTAGTCTCCCATTGGTTTCAACAGGAGCGGGATCAAATGCAAAGGTGTTTAGTCTGTACTCAAAGCAAGGCCTAAGACAAGAGGTGTTGCCTCGTGAGAGCCAAAATGAGATGCAAGTGCCATTCTCTTCTACCCAGCCTGACAATTCAGTAAAGCTTCTGCAGTGGTGCGGATACATCATTGCTATTCAGTACGAAACCACCCACTCTCATCTTTTATTCTTTATACTTAGACATCTATGCAAACCACATTTAAAACATGTATTTAAAGAACCACCTCTAATTCCCAAATAACATTAGCCGTGTGTGCAAGAATGCATCTCATTTCTCCACTCCTTTGTTTGCTTAATGTTCAGACAAATTCCATATTTGTGGCTATTTAACTACATTAGTAGGTTTCTCACTGGTAGATTTAAAGGATAAAATCCCCTCACTGGTCCCTTGCTACCAGCCCACACTGCTCATGATACCAAATGCAACACTGATAGACGAAGGCAGGAGTCCCTGCAACACAGCACTGTGAAAATGTAATGACAAACAAGAAACTCCAGGTAGTGAAGCTCCTGTGGCTCTGGCTCAGGACATTCATGTGTCCGGTGTACTTCAGTGGAAGCCATGAACAGTTGCTCAAAGGTGGCAGCTTCCACAACCCTTCCCTGACACAGCATGGCTACTCTATGCACTCAGCACAGAGTAATTTTCCAGCTCACCAGGAAAGGGGCTCCTTATGCCTCCCGGTCACAGGCAAAGCTCCCGAGAGGTGCTTTGTGACACTGTTCACAGGCACCTTCCCACCGCCAGTGAGGCATCTCCTACAGAACAAAGCTACCTCGTGCGTGCAGGCTGGAGCACAGCTCTGTGCTAAAGCAACCTGGTGACCACCAAAAGGTCTCTGACCACCGACTTCGCTTCTTAGTAGTCTTGCTATCAGACAGAAAATTCACCCATATCCTATTTTAAGGGGCTGAGCGCACATCATTAACGACTGGAGCCTCCAGATCACCTTTCATCAGAGAATCTCAGAGCATTTCTTCAAGCATCAGCTATCCAAGGAAACTTTCCCTTTGGTTTCCTGTACAAATCCCATTTCTTACAGGTGCTAATTGATTAAATAGAGCGAAACAGCACAGACATTTCAAGTACAAGGATGGCCCAGAGGACCAGGGAAACAGACACCTATTCAAAATGAGCTTTCAAAATGGGATGAGTAGACCAGGTAGCTACAGAAAGATTTGGGACCTCTTTATGGTCATGACCAGCTCAAGGCCAAAGAGAAAAGGCAGCACCCTGGTCTGTATCTAGAGAAACAAAAGAGAGGGGCTGGCAACTAAAAGGGAACTTCTGCCTCTGAGTTGTGAAGGCAGACTGGCATCCAAGAGGGGAAACAGCTGGGAAGCCCGGAGATGAGGACAGGCCCTTCCACAGCTAAGCCTCATTAGCAAGGTATTAAGAAAGGTCTTTGCACACTGTCTTTGGTCCCTAACTGCATCTGGCTGACCAATAAGCAGTGACAGGAGAAATAGGAAATGTTTTTTCTACCCTCCTCTTCTTTTCCAGGCCCGCTATATCCTAATTCACCTTGTGCCAGAAAATATGAGCTTATCAAGTATCTAGATACAGAAAAAAATTGTCAGTTTAACAAGTTTGAGTTTGATGGCTGCAAGATCCTAAGTATCCACATTTCAAGTGTCTCCTTCCAGGTATGTACGGAAATCCACAAGCCTTTAAACTATTCAAATAAAAAAAAAAAGAATCTGTCTCAGCTTTGTAAAAGTCAAATGCTTCCTGTGTGTACAAAGCCCCTTTACCCCCTCTCTCCTACCATTAATAGCAAGATTTTCTGCCCTCCACCCACTGCCTGGCAGAATCATACTCTTCAGTGCTTCCCGTTACATAAAAATCGAGCAATTGAGCACACTGTGTGTAGGAGTGAAGTAGAGTCTGCTTTAGCACCCAACGTTACATACCAGGCTAAGAAGTAGTGATTATGTGCATTCTCTCTCCTGCCTTCCCCCATTCCATAACCCGCAGGGGCATGCTGCTGCCGAGCCACATCCCTGCATTTCCACCTTGGTGCCCCACAGCAGCCCAGAGCAGCACCAAGGCTGTGAAACCTGCCCCAGTCCAAAGTCAGTCGCACAGGGTAGGTTTTGAAGCCTTGCTGCCACAACCGTGCTGCCAGCAGTATCTAACCAAGTGTCTCATCTCTCCAAGAGCTGAATGAACAATTTTGGAGTGCAATGCAGATTACAGGCTCTCCCTCTCACATCCGCTCCCCACTCCTCAGTTCTGTCATCTCTACTTCTCCCTCACCATCCAAGCTAGGCCTCTTTTTTCCCCCACAGTCTTAATACCTTCCCTTTCTTTCTACCATCTCAAGTATCATTTAACCCATTGCTTCCCTCCTTCTTTAATTTGTCTTTGTCCTTCATTTCTCTTTTTCCCTTCTTCCAGTCTCCCCAACTTTACGTCCTGGAAATCCCCCTTCTAGAAGCAGAATTTGCTGTTCGCTTCCCCAGATGAAAATTTTCCTCTCATTTCTCTGTTTCACTCCCTCTCTCATTCATTTCCCCACACCCCAACTTTCCACCACCAAAACACAGTCTTAGTAGCGCTCTCTCAGCATTGCAAGCCCAGACACCAATCCTCAGGCTGACCTTCATCCATCCCACCCTTCCTCAACTCTTCCCCACAGGTCCCTCAGCCATGCAGACAAGGCAGGCAGAAAGCAGAGGCTGCTCGGGCTGCCTGACAGACCTAAGGAGGAACAGAAGCAGCAGCAAGAAGACACAGCATAAGTTCAGCAAAAGAAAAAACATGAAAGCAAAACTGTCCACTGCTTTGGGGACTTCTGAGGATTAGGGAATATCCTTACAGCTTCTACAAATTGACATTATGTCTGGAAAGTACAGCATAGATATGCAGGAGCAGGGTGGGAAAAGGGTCTTCAGAGTTTCGTGACACTGAGCGGTTCAGGTCGCCCTCAACTGAAGAGCTCTGAAGGCCAAACCTTTAAAGCTACTAGATTACAGATACCTGCACCTCATGTTTCTGGTCTCACTATTAACTGAACGGCTTCAGATCTTCCGCTTTCACCAGCAGGTGCAGACAAGTTCCAGACCTAGGCTTAAACATAATAATTCAATATACCAGCAAAAATCTGCTCCCAAGGCCAGGCTAGCTGTGGTCTCTCCTGGATGGTAAAAGTAAGCGCTGTACCAGAGAATGCCAATAGAAGCTTTGGGTAAGAGACTGAGAGAAGACCTGTACCAGTATTATTGTTATATCTACTTTTTCAGGCAAAGCCATGAAGATACAAAGGGGCCTAATGACTGCAAAAAAGGCACGTAAGAATCTTAAGGCAAAATTCAAAAGCAGACTCCCAGAGTCACTTTTTAAATTTTAGTGTAATCTCTCTCCTGGACTCTCTTTTTTGGCACACTTCAGGCTTGCTCTATTCCTCTAGTTCTGCAAAAGGCCTTTTCTCATTTTGATCTAGAATTACCTATTTAGGAGCCATGCCCTACTGCATAGTCCTTAAAAAAACCTCACTGAGATTTCCATAGCACATGTTACATAACTAAAAAAAGTGATTCTTGCTATGGGAACAAATTATTTCGAAACCAGATTTCTTTTGTTCATATATAAACTGTTCCATTGCACTCGCCGCTAGCTATGGTTCAACACCAGTGTTTGTCCAAATGATGCAGCTACATCAGTTCAACTCCCACTTTGGGGTCACATTTGCCTGCCTGTTGCAGAGACTGGAGAATTTTTGCAGTACTGCCTGGAGTATATTGATCCTCCCCAGACCAGACAAGTCTCTTTTGTCACAGAAAACATGTTTCACCCTAGGAAAGACTAACATATGGTGCTGCAAAGTCTTCTCCACTGAAATCTTTCCAATATAAGGGCAGTTTTACAATCCCATTGAATAGAAGTTCATAGGGGCAGAAGTGAAGCATTTCACCTTGGGAGTCCCTGCGACCTCCCCAACAGTCAGGAAACTCGGGTTTTTTGGTTTTTGGTTTTTTTTCTCTTAGATGCCCTCTAGACCTCCAGAGTGGGAGGTACATAGGATTGCTATGTGCCAGGTAACTGGATTAAAAAACTGTTCCCTTTCATCCCAAAAGGCCATTTACTTTTTTGTTTTCCTTGTTCCATTGACGCAAGGAGGTAAGGTGACAATTCCTTTATTCTTAGCTAGTGACTATATCAGAACAGCACTCTTCCAGCCCAAATGTGCAGGCAGGCCATTTCCCAGCTATAACAGGCAGTGCCTATCCCAGGAGCAAGCTCCACAACAGCAGGAAGAGATAAGGGAGTACGCTTCAGCCCTTCAGAAAATCCTGCCCAAGAGGACCATGGGGAGCCTGACAGATTGTCTGTCATTAACATGCAGATGAACACAAATCACTCCACACTGGGGACTGTGTTACTCTGATCTAAAATGTGACCCTTGAGTCTCCCTTTTAGCTCCTTTGGCCTTTCCTCCAATTTCCTCCCATCTTTTCATTTCCTACCCTCCTACAGGGTAATTCCTTGCAAGTCAGCTGTTAGCACCAGAAGCCATACATACGTCCCTGCACCCACACTTTTGATGAGTTGCCAAGACACAAGCAACTCTCCCGTCATGCGAAGTATCTGAATTCCCTAGAAAAAGTAGGCATGATGAATACCTGGGGCAGGTTCTGGGTAGGACAGTGGGATTTTTCACGTCCGAAATTTGATCTGAAAGGGTACCTTCATTTCTCTAAACTTTTCACATTGCTTTTTGTAAAAAAGAGGTGTTCAGGCACTGTGTTTAGGAAAGGAAAGGATGCCTAGGTGATTTGTTGCCAGGACCATTTCAGCAAATGCACTAAATGCCTCAGGAAATCAGCATGGTCACCAGCCAAAATGCATAAGGAGGAAGGTAGTTGAAGGGGTTTGTGTTTGACAGGTGTGTGAGCATCATGCAGCCCTCATTTGGAGAAGGATCCACATATTGCAAAATATTCTGAGAATATGTTTGACATGCAGATCTCTCAAGAGCAAGCCTACCAGAAAGGAGATGGATCTGCCTCCCTGGTCACCATTACAAGACAGGGTTCAGTGTGCTTAACACCCTGGGGACCCAGAAGGCTTGTCTCTGAGATTTTCCAAGTAAATTGGGAAAACTGTCAACAGTGCAAATGCAGTCCTGACATAAGGGGACCAAAGTTGCTCTAACTCAGTCTGGCATCCACACCACTTCCCAGTCCCAGGAAGCAGGTCCTCCAACTGCTATTACACTGTGCCAGGGATGCGCAGCGGGATGCAAGAGCAGGAACACGCTCTCCAAACAGCAGGAGATGAAACTGATTTTCAGATGCAGGTGTTTTGCAGAGAGAGCGAAAGGAAAAAAGCAGATGTCAGGCGGTCTGCACTACAGCTCTCCCCTTGTGGGCACCCCTTTGGAGCAATAATTCCTTCAAGGGGGGAAGGGGAGAAAAAACAACCACCCAGCAGTGTGCTAATCTTCACAGACAGAGCAGCTTTAATGCTGTCTAATCCTCCAGAGGGAGAAAACAGCATTCCCTTTGTGCCAAGGATATCAAAATGGTTGAAGGTGGCAATCTCCACTGACATTAGCTTTATTAAAGGAAGGGTATTCCCACAAGCCCTGAGAAGGCTTGGTCAAGAGCCAGCTGGAGACACATTGCTCTGTAAGCATCTATTCCTAACGACAGAAAATAACAGGCAGTTGGGACCTCCTGAAAGAATATATAGGCATCAAGTGTACACACAAACTAGAGATTGCATAGCCCAGTCACATGCATCAAGTATACGGCTATCAAACAATAGCATAGCAGCAGCAACACAAGCAATGTGAGCAGCTAATAATTGCCTTTTATTCTTTTTAAATTTGGCTCCTGTATTATTTTGCTGCAGCTATATAATTAACTTGTATTCTGAAGGGGGAAGCGGTGCCCCTGGGTTGTCGTTACAAGAATGCCAAACCTTCTTGAGCCACTTCCTCAGCAGAGGATGATTTTTCCATGTAAACTGGATGCAGAAGTGAAAGAAAGGAGATAAGCATTTTCAGTACAATTCTGAATAATAGGAGCCTGCATTTAATTAAACCTTACTTTAAATAACAGTAGTATTCATGTTCTGCTCACACTTTCTTGCATCTAAATATCAAACAACTGTCACTTCACAATGGCACTGAATATAAAGTCAGTTTCTAAACACCTTCAGGTAACATGCAGGAAACATCATCTTGAATTCACATTGGTATGTCAGTAGATCTCATCCAGCCTCGCCTGAAACACCTCAGAAACAGCAGCTTGCACTCTATGCCACTGCCTGGATGTTCAGAGTCTCGTCGCAGAGATCAGGCTAGATCTAAGTTATTTTTTTAGGATCGGATACTTTTGTTATATTTGGTCCTACAGAATTTCTGAAGCGTTTAAAACAGTTGCACACATTGCCTCCTCCTCGTGCAAAATGGAAAGTTAAAACTCTGAATCAAGGATCTGACATACAGAGCTCCAGTATTGTAACAGAAGCAGAAAATACCAATGCGTTCATCTCCCCTTCCTGGAGAACAGTTCAATTATAATCATGTCCCCTAGCAGATTTTGCACTGAATCACTGTGACATCTGCTAGGGAAATGAACACAAATCTGTATCTGCATGCAGCAAATACATTGGCAAGGCTGCAACAGGGGGAAGGGAAATTAAGCGTCACTTTTCACACAAAGTAGAAAATGACAGCTTGTCACATCCACGAGTAAATACTAGCAGAAGTGAGAGAAGACAAGATGATGCTTCACCTTTTCCCCCCACCATGACATTACAAAGAAACAGATTAAGGCCAAAACTGTGGCTTCTTATCCGTTGTCTACAGTAACAGCACCTGGACACATATCGCCCCCCAGGAACACTAACAATAATGGATCATATCCACCACTCACACACGCTAGCAGAGTTCCACTGAGTTCAAGGGAGATGTGCCCCTTCCGTAGCTGAAGAGCCAGTCCAACGTGTCAGAGATGGGGGGGACAGAGGCCAGAAGAGCCCCAAAGGGTGAGGGCGCAGCAATAACCTCCTTCAGGTCACTTATGGAGAAGAAGAATTGCCCATAGCCTTGTCAGCAGCGGGGAGAATGTTATGATACAGAAGCAAGGGGTTTAGTCATGACTCGCCTACATGCAAAAATCATGATACAATGTAGTACAACCCTCTTTGCCCAAAGACACCCTGAAGAAGGGCAAAATTAGCTCAAATTCCCCCGTTTCCCCAAGGACAGGAATACACCCACAGACAATTGCTGCAGAGCTACCCACACACTACAGCTCGCTTGCCCATCTGAGCCTATGGGCACAAAGATGATCTTCATCTTTTGTTTTCTTTCCCATCTTCTTTCAGTCCAACACGCAAGGCTTCACCGGTTGCATCACATGGCAGGGCCATGGTATGAAGCTACCGATAGAAAAATCACCTTCTAGCAAGAGGTCCCTTGGCTCCAAAACCTACCCCAGCTGCACCATAACACTGTGGCTTCTCCTCCATCCCAGTCACACACAAGGCCGGAGATGAAGGCAACACAGCAGAGCATGCCTAAGTCTCATGCAGGATGCACGAGATGGATCTGATCTTACACCCATATGGGAAACAGCAGCATCATTCTAAGCTCCTTTTAAGCTAATGATACCATTTACACAAGGTTACAGTAACTGCAGCTGTTTGGGGAGGAAACAGGCTCTCTACCAAAAATACATAAATGGTTACAAAAATTCTGCGTAACACACCTTCATCTGTAAGAAATCACTACTTAGCAGTACCTCATTGCTGGAGCAGAGCAGCACAGCACCCCTTCATCGATTATGGCTTGTTTTCAGGTGCACCTTGCCCGCACTGAAAAGCCTGTGTTCAAGACATTGTATATTCTGTGATTCATATGGTAAGATTAACATGACTGTAAAAACGGTATTATTTCAGTTCCTTTTTAAAGAGATGTACGACCTTCCACCCACTCTTTCTTGTGCTTTTACAGTGAGAATGTGTTCCTAATTGGTATCCAAGTGTGCAGAGTCAGATCAATTCCTCTTCAAAAAAGAGTGCTGCTTCTTATCCTGATGAAAACAGATACTACAGACTTCACTTACAGGATCTGATTTTTAAAATTACTGTAATCAGGCTTTGATGGAACCACACTGATAACAGATGTGTGGCTAATGTGTTTCCTAATTTTATGAGAATCTGACTAGAGACAAAGTAAATAAATGGCTTAAAAATAAGCAAAACTTTAGGAACTTTGACATTGGTGATGAATGCCAAATTCAGAGCTTAGACATCTCCTCTGGAATGTTATTAGTCCATCTCCTCCTACTTCTCCACAATCCTAATCTTGAAAGCTTCAGATAAATGTACATAAAGAAAACTTTGAAATTTGGACTCCTGACCTGAATTTGCTTTCTCATGCAAGAGATAAACTTTAAGCTTCCAGGAGTTACATATTTACAGTCTGATTTCACAACAAAGAACATTGATTCTTCTATTCAGTAGAAAAATAGAAACATTTTCTCTAAGAAAGCTGTATTAAATTGTTTACAATGAGAAATTGCTTGAAAAAAGTAGAAAAGGAACAGTAGGGGGGGATAAACTATGTACAGAAAGGTTATTCTTAGAACTGCAAGAATTCTTTACATTGGAATGATTTAGCAAGCGCACTGAGACACTTTTCTACTAAATCAGGGTTTCCAGCCAGACACTTTAAATCGATATTTTCACAAATCCACACAGTTTAATTGGAGGGCTGTTGGCTAGAGCCATCCCACTGCCTGTTTCAAAACAGAGGTGGAGAACAAGTGCATGATCTGCCAGATACCTCCTCCTGTGCTTGCCACAGCCTGACTGAGAGCCAGGCTGCTGCTGCCACCCCTGCCTTAAGCACTGAAATGGAAGATTGCAATATGAGCATGCACAGAGACAGCAAAGAAACACCTGTATGCCCTGAAGGGAAAAAAAAATGCAGAGAAAGAAATAAAATTTGAGTTTTAAAACTACTCTTCCTTCCAAAAGATGTATTAAAAGGGTCTCATAGCTGTTTTACACATAGATTGACAAGCAACAAAAAGTCAGTGAGAAGTTCAAAAGACACTGATTGTTTTTACCTACCACACAGTTTGCTTTCAAGTCTGCAGTTCTGTGTGGTTTCTCAGATGAGCAGATCTCTCTTCTAGGTGTTTCTAATACCTACTGACTTATATATCCTGTGAATACTAAGAGTCATTGCACACATGCATTCTTGTCTGCAGTATCCAGAATATATTTTATGTGCATTATACCTAGGACACCTCTGAAAACTACAAGCACTGAAGAGTGACACACATAAAACACAGCAGAGTTTTGTGAAATATTTCTGTTAAAATACAAAAAGCCCAGCAGTTTCTAAATCAAGAAATCCTAAACAGGTTTCCCCCATCAACTCCAGGTAACACGATACATTTTCCATCTCTTCTACCAGAACTGTGGACAGGGAAGGGAATTCTGCAGCTTCTGCATAGTATAGCCAAATATCCTCCTCCTTCCCACAAAATGGCTTAAAATAGATTTACAGTACAGCCTTGTTTTGGGAATCTTACTATCTTATCGATGCCATTGTTTCAAGCTCTGTAACTCAGAGGACTGGGAACTGAGACTGCACTTCAGGTAATGAGAACTGAGTTTGTAATGTAACAGCCTGAACCAGGACTCCAAGAAAAAAAGAAAATGATGAAAGTGGGCTGCAGATTGGGAAGGCAGCATAGAGAGCTGAGGTTGCACACAAAACATTATTTCCACACTCCTTGCTTATTTTCTCTTCTAATAGTGTCCAAAGTGGGTTTCCGTCTCTCTTATTCTCATTTGTTCCCTACTTTAAGGCCAGCTGATCAACTTTTTTTTTTTTTAGGGATGTGAGGAACTCAGGACAAGACAATGAAAGCCTTCTTGAGAGCTAAAGGCAAGTCTTGCTAAGTGAGCAATCCTCACTATTTATACTGACAGTTTGAGCCTCACGCTACTGTATGGTACATTATACCAAGAGTCTTGAGCCAGCTACAGATGCTTGGGAAAACAAAAAGAGGGGAGCCACCTCTGCCTGCCTGCAGCTCTCAGCCGAGTCTGACAGCCAGGCTACGCTCCTGCCCGGGAGCGCAGAGAACCACAGAGCTGAAAACAAGCACACACAGCCAAGAAACTCCAGCCTCAAGGAAAACCAGAGCCTACCTCCCTCCGGTCCTTTTCTCATGTCCTCAACAGACTGCAAGAGCGGCCAAAATACTTTCAGAGCTGCTTAACACAGCATTTTCTCCCTTGCCCATATCCTTGCAGGGCAGCATAGTTGACAGCCATTTAGCCCTAGCTAGTCTCGGCGTACAAGCTCAGTGATACGCATCTGCTAGTGAGCCTAGCCCATCCTCCCTACTGCTTAATTCTCCCCTGCCTCAAGAAACAGGAGCTACTATTTAAGTTTCTTCAAATACATTTTGTGCGTGTAAGGCACTACCAGCCACTTGCTAGCCAGCTTTAAGTTAGTTAGGCAAGAGTTACCTGGCCAGTGTAAATCCCACTGGCCAGGTAACTCTTAGGAGCAAAGCAAGCTGCTTACTGCACAGCTAGCAGTAGCACTTACCTTGTCTTGCACCACTTTGTTTGTTGATCTGCAACTACTGTGTTGACTTTTGTTTGTGTTCATGTTATAGTAAGGACCCTCACCTGAAGCAACTCTCTAGGTAATCATTAGCTCTACCCATGCTTCTCTGGTGGTTACAAGATCCCACAACTTTTTTGTTGTTTTTTGGAACCAAAGCAGAAGCCCACCAGCTTGCGTGCTTTTTCTCATACATGCTGGAGCCAATAATTCAAAAAGGCTTTTCCTCTGTTTTGCCAAACAGCTGAAGCTCATTCTCAAATCTCCCACTTCTCTTCAGCCAGGCTGCTCCTCTTCTTACCCCTACTTTCTGAAGGGGACATGACCCAAAATTGGGAAACAGGCACTGATCCTGGCTCTACAGAGAACAGGTGCTTTCTTTGAATAAATGTCTGCAAGCACAACTTGGCTGAAAGAAATTAGAATGTAAGCTTACAATGAATGAGGTTTCCACTCTGTGTAGCCTCAAAACCCATGCTGCATTACATGTAGTCTCACAGACCAATTAAAGCAATTTAAGATCTTTAGTAGCCTAAGAGCTCGCCGAGATGGGAACAAACGGCTGAAGGAAAGAGGTTGGATGACATACTCTCAATAGGTGTATGTGAAGAGTGACATGGAACTGTTTGAGCTCACTAGTCAGCGTAACAAGTAGCCAGAGAAGGCTGTTACTGCTCATAGAAAATAATCTGAATTGTCAATGTTTTTGTTAATGCTTAATAGAAAAAGGAGATATTAAAAGAAAAAACAAAGAGAGGTTGAATAAGGGTATAATAAGGAGCAATTAACCCCACGTTGGGTGTAGAGCAATTTTCTCCAGCACATCCTCTTTGCAAATGAGGCGCAGCAGGATCTGGGACCAACGGAGGTAGCAGTGCTTTTGCCGGAGCATTTACCAGTGGAGCTTCTCTTCTAGAAATAATAAATAAGAACAGGGGTGATTACATCCTGGTAGCTTCAGTCCAAATTTGGGTTCCACTGTTCTAAAACCACGTAAACATACAGGAAGTCAAACCTGCTCCCAAACATTTGCAGTCTAAAAGCAATAAAACTAGAGAAGGAAATAAATGTTTATCACATACAAATGGCAAATGCTAGGTACATGGTACCTTGTATCACTGAAGGGAGAAAGAAGCCAGGCAAGTCAAGTTACTGAAGGGAAGGAGAATTAGAAAGAAGGCTGTTATGGAAAAGGGGAAAAAGGGCTGGATAGGAGGTGACTTGCTTATGGGCTCGATTTCCTGGTTCAGAAATCACTCTGAGCCAAGCAGGCACAGAGGTCTGTCTCTTGCAGGCTGCAACCACACACCCCTATGCAACATGGGACTCCGCAGAGGACCCTCTCAAAAGGTGCAGCACTGCTTCCCTTCCCAACCGTGCACAGCCAGCGCTCATCAGCATCCACACAACGCACGGGCCTGATCACTCAGAGCTTCTGTCAGTTAATAAAATATCTATCTCACAACTGTCTGTGAGAGGAGACTCGTGCAGTGACCCAGGCTGCCAAAGCAGCTCTCTGTATAAACCTTTGTGTCTTTTGCCATTTATTGTCCTTTGCATTTTCCAGTGAAATCCCTCAAGTGCCAGACAAGTCCCAAATGGCAACTTAAGGCTATCAGGATGACTATGCTCCACAATACAGCCACGTGGAAGTACCCACGGAGACCCTTCCGGCTCTTCCCCTGCCCACACAGCTATGCTCCCTTAGCCCAATGTTCAGTCATTTGGGGGCTAGGGCTCAGGTCCAAGTCCCACAGTTTAGCTACAACGTGAGAAAGCAGTGGCACAGGAATGCAGGAGGTTTGAATACATGCATGTGCTTTTTTTTAGGCTAGAAGCACCTTTCAGAACTCCGCTGGTGCACTAAGCTTCAGAAAAGCCTCTCAAACTCTTTTGTATTTTTTATACCTTCTGCCTCTCTAATGGGTATACTGACGTGAGGAGGTCAACAACTAGGTAAGTCCCGCATTCCCTTTACAATTACTGTCCTCCTCCTTTCTGCCTCCCAGCAAACTAATAATGCCCACTCACAACTTATCAAGATAGTCAATTCACATCTCTTACCATCATCACTTAGGCTTTATCTGTTTCTCTCCAGCCTTATTGGCACTGTTTCAATGTTGATATTCCCATTTCTGATATTATATCAGTTTGTGCCCCACTGGCTAACTCATTGCTAACACATGTCCTATTTGCTGTAGGCGAGATTAGTCTATATAGCTCCAGCTGAAGCATTATCCACTTTTCCTTCCTTCCTGAAGCTCACTATCTCCAGTCCAATCTATACTCACTGCTGCCACTAGCAAATAATACAACCCAGAGGTGTTCTTGTATCCTTCGTTCAAATACTGCATTGTCTTGGCTCACAATGTTCACCAGAGTCTCTGCATTGTCATATTTGGTTTCTTGAGAATCCAGTTTTGAGCTCTGGCATGCCTTTCTGTGTTAGATCTCCTTACTTGTAGTCTGTAGTTTTCATTTTCTAGTACCTCCACAATATTGGACGGTTGTTCACCCTTCATAAATTTCATAAACTGGTCTGGGTGTTTCCTTCTGCTTTGCAAATTACAGTTGATCAATGTAACTGTTCAGTTTTGTGCTCTCCCGTAACAATCTTTCTCCGATTGCTTTGTCTCAGATCCCAGTCAGTCGTCACGGACTATGTTAACTCCCCTGATGGAAAAAGCTGATGCCTCAGTTTGCATTTTCATTCTGTATTACAGTGTTAAAAAAGAAAACAAAAAAATCCCACCCTCCCCTCTTATCTTTATTTGGTTAATGTCATGGAGGGTGAAGCACGCCTCAAAAGTCTGAGAGACAGCGACTGATTCAGAATGCGAGGAAAAACAAATCTCATGACTGTCTTCATTTTTGCTGGTACCCACTGTCTGCATAAAAGGCTTTTTCAGTTGGCCTCTGCTTTTCCAGAGAACGTCAGCTGTGGTGGCATTTTTAGCTGTGACATTTTCCCCACTCAGAATATTTTCTTAGTCCATTATACTCCGTGTACCATCTGCTGTACAATAGTCATACACTGCCAAGAAGCGTGGCCACAGTCTGCTTTATTTAGTGGACGAGTCCTAATTGCTTAGCCTGGCACAACGTGAGCCACCGCATAGCATGGCATCCAATTCCAACTGCTTGTGCCATGGTTTCTCAGGGGCACAACGCTCCAGTACAGCCTAAGAGGCAGCTGTGACCACCGATTAGTTCCAACACAGAACAGTCATGCTTCCATTTAACTTCTGTGAAGAGAGGAGGGACCAACCACTCTGTACGCCTCCGGATGCCTTTTGTTCCCAGTTCCACACTCGGAACGTGGCAGAAAGGAAGAGGCTGCGAGGCTGGAAGCCGAGCAAAGCACTGCACATCCAGGATACAAATTGAGTCATTCTGCTGTCCTGCCTGGTGTTAAGGAGTGCTGCAGGGGTGAGGAGCAGGAAGGCTGGGCTATGGTGTTGTCTCTAGCCATGGATTGGATGCAGCCTCAGTAAGTATGTGCCAGAATGGCTCACCCTGTTGAACAGAGGGCAGATGCCAGTTTTAGTACCCCTCTTCCAGGCTGTATGGCTGTTGGCTCCGAGCGCCTGGCTCGATGCAAGCACTGTAGAATGCAAGCATCTAGTCTCACCCTTCTCCCTTGCAAGGTGGCCATGGCTCTGCAGGCAGGGACACTGACCAACCTGCTAACAGAAACACCACAGCGCAGTTTCAACAGCCCTGCTCCACTGCTGTTTCAGTGTCTACTGAAGAGAGATGCCAAGGCTGAACACAATCCTGACCTAAATGGGGAAACTTCACAGTCCCACTGCTCTGTGACACCTCAGCAGCCTGTGCTAACCGGACAGGGAAGACCTCTTGTCCTGCCAAACTATACCAGTACAATCTCAGCTGGCCTTGTCTCTGTGTCTGCTGCTCTCTCAGCCTGTGCAGACACACGAATGTTGACATGACAATTACATGTTTTCTTTTTGATCACTGGCTATTTAGAGAGGAAATGGCAGGCCAGATACTACTTCTACACAGCAGAAATCAGGACAAGTTCAGTGGACTGTGAAGGAAGAGTAATACAATGTCTAGGGCTCCAGTACTGCACTATTAATAGTCACTTGTCCCCTGTTGCAGTTCCTGCTCATTGCCCAAAGTAACCTTTTCTTGAAATGTCTCAAGGCCTGAACCCGTGGTCCCTCCATGGAAGTCAGTCAGCATTTTGTAGGATCAGGCCCTGGTAATATATAAGAAGGCTCTCAGCAAGAGAGCTCATGAGAATACTTAACAGATAGGCATACTGCTTGGAGAGGGGCCAAGAAAGAACTGTGCCTGAAGAGGCTTCCTGTGGGAAGAGAAACTTCTGAGCTGAAAACACCAGTTAATCCCACTCACCACTGTCCTGGGAAGTAGGAAAAAAACAACTCTTAGTCTGCTCCATTTCTGCCTATCATCCAGTTGCTGAGAAGGAAGTAGCTAGGATACAGCCTCTGCACTTTTCTTGGTGACAGGTTTCACTCCAAGAAGCCTTTCAATGGAGCCCCTTATTTTGGGGTTGGTGGATCCCACTCACTTGTGCTAAAGGCAAGGATATGCTAGTCCTAAATAAAGAGAAGGGAAAGGGTAAGAAAGGCAAGGAGAGAAGCTGCGTTTTTACAAATTGGTTTCTTCACTGGCAGATAATTAGCACTTACACTAATTAAAATATTTAATATCCAAAATAATTACTGTTGCATAAAATGCAGTTGAGGCAGTTTTATATGTAGCTTATTAGTGCTGCCTGGTAACAGATTATACTAAACACACAGTGTTTAAAGTGAGATATAAAGCCAGCACAATGTAAATGTAATTTTATTCTATTCTTCCTCTTTCTGCTGAAATAAGGAGGGCTGGCTGGAGACAAAAGGGGGATTACTAGAGTAGGAGAAACTGTAAAATGGCAAACTAAACTACAGCTGAGTTCACACAGTAATTAAGGAGAGAGCGAGCCTCTCTAGTCATGTGCATCTTATGCAGCTCTGCTTGAACGGCTGCTCAAGTGGAGAGCAGCTCATCTATAAAACAAAAGAAGTGGGAAGAAAACAGGAGCAGTTTATACAAACAAAAATTTGTCTAATGTTTTTGAGGAGTTAAAAAATATTGTATTAAGGTACTGCATTTTGAAATCTCTACCTAAATCACTGTAGTTTCTAAGGTAACAGTTTAGTGGGACTCTAATTAAACAGAAACAAACTGCAAGTTGTCAATGCAACAAATTATTGCCTCATGGGCAAAGGCAATTAGGATCCCTGCTGCTATTAACAGTAACATTATTTCACCTTATTCTGCCTCACATTGTGCTACGAACATACCTTCTAAATAATGAGTATCTCTGGGATGCAGCTATATTTTTTTTAAAAAAAAATAGTTTTCTTTCTTCAAGATCCAAGAGCTATTTAAGTAGACAAAAAGATGACTTAACTGCATATAAGAAAAGACTCTAGCTGTCTTGTCTACAGTTACACATTCTCAGGTACACATGCTCTTCCTACCACTGCGTTAAAGATTTAGACAATTCAGTGCTAGGGTTAAAAGGAAGGTAGCACTGGTTAGTGGCTAGTGCCATCTTGTGAACGAAATCCCAAACACCCTTCCTTCACCCTTTTTAGTCAAACTGTACTTGTGCAGCAGGGTAGAGGAAAAAAAATCCAACTTTTGCATAAATAAGTAACTTCATGATAAGAGCTCCACATTTAGGCATAAAACATGAGACTAAGCCTCCAACCAGGCCAGATAGGAGCTTGACAAAGTAGAGCCAGTCTAGTGAGAAGAAAGTTACTTTACAGTACAGCTGACAGTAGCAGACGCTATTCCTTTTTCACTGCATTCCAAACAATACCTAATATTACCCTTACTCAAGAAATACACACCATGTCAGCCACAGACTTCGCTAACCTACACTGACAGACCAACTTTCCTTCCCTTTTTACATCTGTTTCTTTTCTAAAACCTATGTTTCTTCTGCACCCAGGCTTCAAACAGCAGTAGAAGAAAAGGTTGCACTAAAATTATCAAATATAAAGGGATTTATGCTATAAATCCAGCAGGCTGCCAAACACAGGGATCACCAACTCTCCAACCTCCCTACAGACTCCACAAGGGCTGGATTTGCTGTGTTCTGACCAGAAACAAACTGGAAAGACAGGAGAGATCAAGCAAAGAGCAGCACTGCCACTTCCTGTAACATACTAACATTTTTATTATAGTGCCTGCTCCTGGCACCATGCAATTATAACTGAAACACTTCTGCTTAAAACAAAAATATTCGTCTGCCTTGATGAGGGATAGAACTTTTATATCCTCTCCCCACCCCCCAATCTCACAGATTTTGAGTACCTACTTCATCAGTTTTTAAGACCAGGATTGACTGTATCAGTGGATCCTCTTTTCCCAGCATCAAGGGTCAGCAAGAAGAGGGATGCATTAGATCTCCGATCCTAAAGTGTGATTCTTTTTGCCATCTAGGAGTTGCAACAGCTCTCAAGGAAATCAGATGAAGTTTTCCCATTGACTTTGATAGAAGAAGAAGCAGCAGCCTCTTACCATGGCCATTTCCAATCTGGGAAAGTACTTTGCGGTGTTGCCCTTTTACCCAGTCCTTTCTTTTTCAAGGATGCATCGTGGTTACCTCTTCATCTGCTAGACTTTGAAAAACTTGATGGTTGTAGCAGGAAGAAAAAATAGGAAGACTTAGAACTCACACTGAAAGCAGCTACTGGTTTCCTATGTATCTTTTTTCACTCCAAGCTCATTCTCTCCTCCCTACCGGGCAGAAAGTGAGAGGCAAGGCTTGAAATCACCCAGGAAACCAACAGTGGGGTTGGGAATGGTAGGCCTGTCCTTCAAACTGCAGTGACAAGACATTGAGGAACCATGTTTTTCTTCACCAGGGCTAGTATCTCTCATTAACAGAAGAGCTCCTCTGCAGCAAGATGGCTTATTACTGAGGTGCTGAACCAAGAACAATTTCTTCAGTCCCACTTTCACAGTAATTTAAATTTGAAGTAGGGATAATATTAATCTCTGTTTTGCCATAGATGCAATAATGTCCTTTCTTCCTCTTCTTACCCATCTTGCGTAATTGAATGGTTACATTTTTTAGGACAGGGATTGTCTCTGTGTCTACAGCACCCAGAACAATGCTGTCCCATTCATGGGTCTCCAGATATTGCCACAACAAGCATGCAGTGAACATTATTAAAGGAATTTGTTCAAAAGAATCCTCTTCAGAAGATGTTGTATCTTAAAACTTGACATTTGGGCTCCGTTCACCCTGGTTTCAGAGACTCTCCTGTAGTCCTGTGCAATCTACCATTTCAGCACTTTATATTTCTTTTCACCTCCTGTAATATTCAATACATTCACCATAAAAATCAATAGCAATAAAAACTTAGCTAAAGTAAGGACATATGATGTTAAAGGCTCCAGGAAATGTCAAATCAAGCCACAAAAGCAAATTTCACGTACTTTACTCATATTTACGACTCATACTTTACTCATATTTATGACCACAGTCAACAGTAACATATTCCCAACTCTCTACAAGAGTACATGACACAAAACCGTACCATCACACTAACAGACAGTTATCCTACTGTTACTCAGGCTGCAAAACCATATGAGCATCCTGGAGCAAAGTCTGGCATTGCATATCTTCAACTTTTTTTGTTTGGTATTTCATACCAAATAATGCCACTGTGGCAGCTACAGTTTTACTTACAGGCTTTTTGAGCACACCAGGCACATTCTAGCTCCTCTCTCTAAATTTTTGAAAGCTGTGGGTTTTTTTTTTTCCTAAAGGATATTAATCCTTGGATTTTTATTTCAGTACTACAAAATGCTGCCTGACATTGCATTTCCTGCCAAACGATAGGCTAGCCTGGCACATGAACAAACACTGGTGCTGCTAACATTGACAAAGCAGTCTTGCTTCTTCAATTCGTCAGTCACTCACAAGAAGCCTTTCTTTTACAGAAGTACTAACACATCTTAAGATCTGTTATAACTACAAAATCATTCTATCTCACTGATCTACTGTCAGTGACCAAATCAAAGAGCTCCCATAAGAAGAAATTTGTATGAATGAAGTATAAACCGTGCATTATGGAATCAAGGTAAAAGCTCACAGTACCGGTACCAGTTGATAAGCTTACCCTGTCTCCAGTGGGCTTTTGAGAACAACACGCTCTACTTTAAAACATATACGTAGCTCATGTTGTAGAGACTGTTTGCGGTATTTTCTATTCTTTTAAGGTTCAGTTGGTTTTTTTTTAAAAAAAAAGTCTTTAGTGCCTTGGAAAAGGTCCCTGGAGTAAAAGGGTAACCTAATATTTTGTATAGCAGAAAGTACATTTGTAAGAGGAAGATTTTTCAGTATTTCTAAAATACATTCTGGCTCTGTATCAGCTTGATTGTTTCAGTTTACTTCAGAGTGGGTTCTTCACTCTTCTGAGATTTATTCTTATTTCTAACAGGCTTTCTCTTGGCCATCATGTCCCAGCCAAGTACAGATCAAGAATATACAGACAGTTGCCGATCCTTAAGTTATTACCTGCTTTCAAAATCAAAATCAAAGCCTGAAACTTGCTGGAAGCTGATCCAAAGCCAACAAAAGACTTACAGCGGTGGCATACACTGTGGGGCAGAGGGTATGCTACTGTATCAGGTGGAGAGTCTAGACCATCTACACATTAAACTTCCAATAAGTGATTCACATTCATCCAGATAAGAGGTGATAAACATGATGTTCCCTGGGACCACGTCCTAAAGGACATTACAGAGCATCCTCAAATGCTGAATGTGAAATGTGCATTTAGGTACTTCAGCCAGCTGGCCACTACTAAGTCTAAGTTGTACAAGAGTCTAGATCTTTCTGAAAGGGATTCAAGAAAAAATGGTGGTAATGGTTTTGTGGCTTCTTCAAAGTATTTTTATGTTCCTATGAAATTTGTTTTACTAATACAATGAGCAGATCAGAACACTTACTGCATTTGTGCAGAAAACAACCCTCCTTTCCTTCTCCTTATCCCCTCCCATCCTGCTTTTGAATACTCTGGTTTTAGCATCACAGTAACAGGTCTGGTACATTTAAAAGAAAAAGGCTTCTATTAGACTATAAAAATTCCAATTAAATGTCATCTTTCACACAAAAGCTTGAAGCCAAAACTGGGAAAAAAAACAACAAAAAAAGCCCATCAAAATCCTGAGATTTCAGATGCACAACAATCCCATATGCATGAAGATATTATTACCCCATTGAAGAGCAGCTTTTCTACTATTCAAAATCTACCTCAGAAATCCAAGGGTCCAGAGAAGTTGACTGTAGAAAAATACTGAGTGGAGCCTAGATAGTAGGCAGGCTGTGACTTGTCTACTCTCTGACTTTTCCCTACAACTACCCTCAGTTACTCCCATTCTAAGTTCTCTGGATGCTACAGGCATTGGAAACCTGAGCTGGAGTTGTTAGGGCACATCTAGCTTAAACAAGGATAAGACAGCACAGACACCCC
>VZTL01000129.1:0-23205 GCA_013400535.1 Scopus umbretta
GAGGCAGAAGCAGTGACGTACTATATCGCTATCATACCTGCTTGCTTTACAAATAATTATCATCTCCGGGAGGGTTGCTGTAAATGGAATTTGGGCATTCTCACAGCAATTTGCTAAAATCGAGCATCATTTATACATTAAATCCAAACACCAACGACAGAGCTTAGGACAGAGGAGAAACAAACTTATTTGATTATAACCACAGCTCCACAAAAGAATCTGTGTTACAAGAAATCATGTAATTTTTTCTTCCAAGTCTCCGGGAAGTCATCAGACTCCAGCAACTGCTGTGCTTTTGTCTGCTTTTTCTATGTAGGCTGTAAAGTCTTAGAACAGCCCATAGTGCCTTTGTATAGACCACCTGGTGCAGCTGGGGTTTCAAAGGGCTGCTAGCCAATATGGATCTAAAATAATGAATTTCTACAGTCCGAGCTGGTAGGTCTTAAGAGTTTTCTGTTGTCTGTGGCTCAGATGAGGTTGTGTAATGTATACCTACCAGTGACTTCCCTAGTTTATCCATAGATATGTAAGGTTTAGATAATGATCTTCTCATGGGTTTTGTGAGAGTGCGGGCAGTTTCTTCCCACAGGCATAACCTAAGTAGGAAAGTTCTATTCTAGTTCTAAATTTTACCCAAATAATTGTCCAAATTATCAAACCTATGGTATTTCTCTGTTATCAGACCGGTGTTTTCATTCATGGACAACTCAGTTTCTTTTTAATTGATTATTTCTGGTTTGGGACTGTTGATATATCTCTGTAGAAGTTTCTGGTGCTTTTGAAGCTTGATGCCAAGAAGAGGAACCAGGAAAACCCAAATATTTGTGTAGTGCAAACTTAGCAGTTAACTCAGCAGTCTGGAAGGCACTCACCAACAAGGCCAGGCAGAAGGATATTTGCCTCTAGACAATACTGCTTGATATGCTAATTCCTAAATGTGAGATAGTCAGAAGAACATTCAGATTTGAAAAGAGGAAGTTAGGAGGCTCAGCTGGCACCAGATTTTATTTTTTTTTAATGCTCTAGTATGATATTCTGTATTCCTTAAAACCAGTATTTCTGCTCCAAATATAGATGATATTGTACCAAATGTTAATAAAAGTGTAAATCTCCATATAAAGGCAGCCTGCCTAATGAAGGCAGATTGTTAGGGAAGGGGTGGAGAAAGAAGAGTAAATAATTGGGGTGATGGATTCAGAGTGCCAGTTGCAGTCATTTGGCTTAAATTCTATGGATGTCAAAAAGTTATTTTCTTTTATTTTTTTTTCTTAACAGTGAATGATCTATTTTGACTTATTTTTCACTGTAGGGTCTTGCTATGATTAGAGTGGTCAGAGGAAGACTGCCTTTTGTTGCAAAAAATAAAATATAATACCACCCTTTAAACAAATTAGAGAGAACAGAATGAATGCAACACACGTGGTCTGAAACTATAAAGTAAATCAAGTGATTTCAGTGAGTTACGTGAATATATGTATGTATTTTAGCATTGCTATAAAGAAAGTTTCAAAGCAGATAATAGTGCCTTAGTTAATGTGCATAGGTCTTAACTACACTCTGTTAAACAACCTCAATTATTTAAAAAATGCCTGGATGTTTAAAATGGAACAGCTGTACAAAATGGGAATATATAGCAGATTAGATGTTACAACTTGAAATGCTCCTGAATTCTTGCTGGTACATACAAAAACTGATAAAATCTATAACTAGAATACTTCTATACAGTGATACCCCTGTGGGACACTTCTGAATGTGTTGATTTGAAATATTCTAGAAGCAATGTTGGAAGAGTCTTCAGTAAGCAGTGCAAAATCACTTAATTCTTTTCCACCATTCCTTTGAAATCATCTCTGATACACCAATAAATTTTGGAATCTTAATGATAAGATTTTTGACTCTAGGCTAAGCTCTTAGAACAGAATGCAAAGGAAAATGACACACATTGGAGCACTGCACACCCATTCCTTCCACGCTGCTAGCACTGGTGTTTTACATGATCTCATTAGTTCAAGAGAGTCTCCATTTCTCCAGACAATCCAATTTACAACGTCTACCTTCTGCTCAAGGCTCCATACTGCTCTGCCCTTGCCCAGAGCTACCTTGCCCAGCAGCAAGAATGGACTCCCCATGCTGATTCACTGCCATGAGTGGGACAACACAATGGAAGCAAAAGCTCCTTGTGCTTCCCAGCCATGGCACCTAACTACCTGCATGCTTGGTGGGCTGTATTTGTGATGCAGAGGGTAGTTCTACAGGGGCACCTGAGCTGAATCACCGGGGAATCCCAAAGGGTTTAGTCCCACCATATTTGCATATTTAATAATTCTGTGAAATTAGCATAGAGTTGGAAAGGGAGGAAAGGGAATTAAAAATTGCCTCCAAAAATTATGGAGCAAATTAGCTGATCCTCTGAATATTCAGGCATAATTAGAAACCAATAACAGCTAGAAAACAAATGTCAGCCTCAGCTGGAGGTGTCAGGAGGAAGTCATCAGTGAGCACTTTTTTTCTTCCCCCAATATAAACAGCAGATGAGGTTATCCCTAAAATAAACATAGCCCATCTGCTGTCCTCAAATTTAGCAAAGAGGGAAGGTGAAAACAGGCACAGATCGGTGTTGGGTGGTATGGAAGACACTCAAACTCAGGAAGCTATTCGAAAGAGGTAGAATCAAGAAGCTCTTTGGGACCTAGTGCCTTGCATGGCTCTCTTCCTTCCTGCCACTCCTAGCAATGAAATTTTGCTAAAAGCACCATCGTAGGCCACTTTCCTCCATGTATACTGTAAGCTCCATACCTATGAGGAAAAGTCTTAGCAGGAAGCAGACCTTCTGCAGATACTGCAAGGTCTCCTGGACCTCAAGGCACTCTTATCCTTTGGGACCTGAAGGCTCTCAATGTCCTTTAAGGAGGAGGCTCCACTGATGCAAGCAAAGCAAATACTGAAAGTGGAAACTCTGTTGATATTCTGTAACATCTGTGGGCTAAACTGATGCTGAGGAATCATCTGACTATTGGTGAACAGCCCAACAACTCAAGCCCTAAACAAAGAGGTAGATTTAAAGCAAATATAAACACAGAACTGAAGGGTGGGGTTTTTAGTATGGTTAGAGTGAAATAAATATTTAATCATAGCCTTACATTTTTCAATTAAGAAATAATTATTTAGAGACAACTTTTATTTTAAAATTATATTTCACAGGCAAAAGTTTTGTACTTAAAAAAACCAAATCAAAACAAACAAAAAACCCCAAACCAATAAACCTAACAAAATCCAAACAATGACCAACCCCAAACTTCCCCCCAAAACTAGAGCTGGAGGAAAAAAGGTGAGGCACCAAGTTTCAGGAAACTGATTTAGTATCATAAATTTGTGAGATATTCATAGACATCTAATGTCTTGGAAAGTTCTATGTGACATTCTGTCATTTGTGAATACATGCACAAAAAATGCATACCATTGTATTTCAGATTTGTATTACAGCAGCATCAGCAGCCTTAATCAAAACCACAGCCCCCTTGTCATGGGTGCTGCACAGCTATAAGAAACTGTACGCATGTCAAGGATCTCAGTGGGATTATTTATGGCTGTGGAGTTTCTTGTGTGGTTTGGCAGATGCTGAATTCACAAGAATCGGATGTGGTCCTTATCAGAGGGTGAAGATGTATGGACAGAAAGTCTGTGGCAGTCTTCTCCAGTGATTGTTTGAAATCTAGCATAGGTGTTATCCTGAAAAAATTCCTTCAATTCAGTTATCTAAACCATTTAAATTTTACAGTTGTCTAATAATTTTCTAATTGATGCAGACATTTCTGTAGAGGGAATTCAAACATACTGATGATAGACTTGTTTTTTTCACAATTGCCTGACACAGATTTCTTAGCTTCCTGCACCCCCTTTCCCTTGCCTTGTTTCCCTCCAGGATCTATTGTCCCCAGCAAAAATTAATTTAGGGGAAATTATGCAGGACTCAGGAATTATGCACTGGAAAACCACCGGCAGCTCTGTCATATTTTACATCTACGGAGATTTGGAGTAAGATTATATGACAAAAAGAATCATTGCACACCTAGAAAACTCTTGACCCAGACTCTGAGTATATAAAAGGAACAGAATATCCTCTAATTTAGAATATGTACCATAAATCATACTGAATGGTTGATGATAATATAGGACACAAAACTTTTAAAAGATTGCAAAGCTAAACCAATTTGATTAGGTAGCATTGGTAAAATAGCACATCAAGATTTAATCTTACAAAAATGCTTTAGGTAAAATGTGATGACAGAAATTCTGGACTGAAAGATACTATTATTCTTAATTTCCGAATAAAGAATTTCAATTTATTGTGCTCAATACTCTTATTCAGCCTTCTGAGTTTTCATTTGAACTGTGCTGCACACTTCTTTCTCCACCCACTCATGGTTTGCAAGGGTTAGAGCAGGGATTTTTCTTTTTCTAAATTTGTTTTTCGGCTCAGCTCCCTGTCTCGGACACTGACGATAATGTCATTCAATAGGCTATCCTAACCAGCAGGAAAACTAAGCAAACTTTTCTTCCAAGACTACAAATACTTCAAAAAGTGCTTCCCCTTTTCCTATCATTTTGACAAGCCTCAAGGAAACAGAAAAAAGCACTTGCTCTTCTTTCATGAAAGTAGCTCTTCTTCTTCCTTTCAAATTTAACAAACAGATCAGACAGCACCAATGTACCCGAGAACTTTGTACCATGCCAAAGCTCTGCAAGCCATGAGCAAGTATGTACGAAATATATTTATAAAAAGGATTGCATCCTCCTCTTCCTCTCCCCACCTCAGTTGTTGGAATGAAGCTGAGTCGCCTTCGGTATCGTCATAGGCCACATATCGTAAAATAGTTATCGTTGGAAGAGACTGAAATGTACTGAAGTACATTCTATATATTTTTTCCTTGCATTTGTTAGAACGTTCAGCTTGATTAACTTAGCCAGCACTGGAGTTGTACCCTGCACTCACTGACACTAACAGAAAAAATTGTAATTATTTCATTTGAAGCATAATCATTATTAATGAGAAATACCATAATATTAAAAAAAAAAAGTTTTGAACTCATCTGGAAAATTTGACAAATGTTTTCAAATTTCTTTTACTTCACTGTTAGTTAAAAGTCTATATAGGTTTTTGTTTTATTTAAAATCTGGATTAAGCTTTTAGAGCCTTGTTTCAAAGCTATTATTAGTGTTTTGTGATTCAATAACCAAGAACTGGAAACTGTGCCAATAGCCCTTTTCAGGAATCACAAAGATATCCGGAAGCTGCTCTTGGATTTCACTTTTGCTTAAATCCCAGCCTATTCCTACAATTTCTACTCTTTCTATTTTTGCAGAGTTCAAAACCCACATGAAATGCTTGCAATTGAGGCAGATAATAGGAGACTGTGTTTACATCTGATTTCTTGTGAAAATTTTATCAATTCTGGAAGATCTGCTTCATTTAACTTGTCAGTAATTTACGCAGCTGGGTAATTGTGAAAGTTTTTACACAGTCTTATATCTGAAAAAGAAAATCTCTTTTATTTATTGAATAACCTGCTTATTTATATTTATAGTATTTTACTTTTCACACCAAAAAATTCATCTGTGTTTCAAAACTATGAAATCAATATTTTTTTTCTCTCTTTACATGAATGTGCAGCTCTGTATTTTTTTCCCCAAAGACGTATGCTTTTCATTGGGGCATAGTCAGGACAAATCAATGAGACAAGTGTGCACAATGAATCATCGGGGTTTAAAACTGCCTAGAGATATATTAACTCAGAGTGAGTTATGTATTAAGATATCCATTCTACTAAATATCTGCCAACAAGAATGCAGGATAATGGGAAATTATAGACCCAATTCTGTAATCCTTACTCCATATAGTAGTATTGGGGCCAGAGTTATGAAGGCCAGTTGGGTTTTAAGGCAATCCATTCATGAAATCACAAAGTGTTCTAATAATTATCAATCAAATTAGAAAGCGTTTTAGAAATAAAGAAAAAAAAAGAATATAAGGCTAATATGCTGGAGTTGAGATGTTCATACAACCTTCTCTTTTTTTTTTTTTTTTTCCCATCATTTTATGATCTCTTTGAGGAGGAACACTTGCAAAGTTTACTACTGGCAAATAACTGGGGCTGCTATTTGCAAAAAATGTGCCAGATATTCAGTCTTGCAAACGCTGTCCTATGAGAAACTCTACAGAATTTGTACTGTCTATGCCACACGGAAGATGTCTCACAGAAGAAGTTAGTATTTTGGGCTGGGTTTTTTTTTTTCCAGTTGTTTTAATACGTGCTTTGGCTATGAAAAAAAGTCTCTGACAGTTAGATACCGAGTTACATTGGAACTCTGAGACTCTCTAATGAGACTGAACATTTTAGGCTGAAGCAATAATGTCCTTTTCCCCTCCAAACATGGAGTTTTCAAAGTTGAATATTGCTGCTTGCGCTTATTTATAAAAATAAATGTCATACGTGTTCTCCTATTAAAAGACTAACAAGATTATTTTTTTTTTTAAGATTTTGCTTAGGTAAGTATTTTCATGTGTGGTTGATGGAATCAAAAAAGAGAATTTACTGAATTTCAATTAAGAAAGGTGTGTCAAAACTGTGTAGAACTTTAGAAAAATATCTACTGAAAAAAGCCTTGGTCTTTGCGTTCTGGAAACCGAAAAGACAACTGTCACATAACTTCGCTGCAGCAGTGAGGGAAGTAGAGCAAAAAAAAATAGCAATATTCCATAAGGCCTGATTCCTATATTTCATCTGATTCCTATATTTATCTCAGTAAATCCTCGTAGGCACCCATTTATACATACAAGTAAATCCACAGAGTTATATTTTTTTAATCCACTTTTGGTGTAAGTTTCCCCTTATTTTTAGGCTACTACAGTTTTTGCACAGCAGTTCTAACCTGTCAGCAAATGAAGAGAGCTTTTCCATCCCTTTCTGAAATCTTTTTTGCACTTGTCTTCCTCTGCTTTGTACTCAAGATGAAATCATTCTTTTTTTCTAATACGCTCTGAGGGTTTTTTGCAGCAAGCTACAAGAGTAAGCACTATAATTCTTCATTATCATCGGAGTACAAAACCGAGTGCATTTCCGACAGCTAGTCAGTGAGCAGTTCTGGCATGCCGTTGTACAGGGAGGCCCCACACATTTAATTTAACTTAAGGAGTCCAGATTTGACTGCAATTTTTTTTTGTCCTTGAAGGAAAAGACAACACCATCTGCTCTGTCTACAAAGCTCCCGGTTTAGGAACTCTCAGGGTTCTGAAAATAAGGATAAAAAGGATTAAATTATGTAGCCACCTAAGGTTAAATTCAAGCCTATGTAAAGAAGTGCAAGAAATAACCCTTGTCTTAAATCCATTTAAAGTCCTCAAAATATAGCTATAGTGGGACTTAATGCATAGAGCTTATACTGCTCCTAAATAAAAGCAAATTTCAATATTTGTGGGAACTTATGTGTCTCAACTATCACATATCAATGTGGAGATTAATTTAGTACAAACCGTTGAATAGCAATGATACCTGAGAAAAAGAATGAGATGAACAAAAGATAGCTTCACCATCAGCCAAGAAAAACTAAAGGTGCCCAGAAGGTGGGTGGTTTTAACCTGGGCACAACACAAGGACTGGGTGCAGCCTTGTGATGAGGATATCCTCTAAAAAGTACCACCAGAAACAGCTGCAAAAATATAAAAGTTTGCAATTTTTTATTTTTTTTTTTTTTAAAAAAAAGCTTATTACTGTGGAAAGTGTCTATGGTGGCATAGGTGTATAGGTTTTTGGAGAGCCCATCCTTGTGAGGACAGGGTAAGTGGAAACTTTCACCCCTCCCCGCCATTTTCTTGTTGTCTCATTCTGTTGTTTTTTATTTTTTTTACAGTTCTATTTCTGTTTCAATAAATCCTGACTTTCACGTTCAAAAGGATGTTTTGTGGTAAAACTTGCAGCTGGACAGACCCAGGCGCTCTGAGGGGTGGCCCCTGTTGCTGCCCGTGCAGAGCTGCCCCTCGGCCACGGCCACAGGGTGCTCCCAGGGAAAGAGTACGGCATGGGGGCTTCTTAAATTATAGCCAGGGTGCTAGTGTGAGGGCTGGCCTGCTGCCCCCCTCACCGGGACCACTCGGGTCCTCAGCTGGGCGTTGCAGGCTCTGGACCTCCGTGGTGGGGCTGCCAGCCCTGCTCCATGGCTCCTGGCCGTGCACCAGGTTGGGTCTGGAAAGTGCCATCAGCTGGGCTCGCCTCATGCCAGGTTCGGTTTTACAGCCTGCGCCCTTCTTGCTCCGTGTTTGGGCAAGCGTGTCCCATTAATGGAAAATTGACAGGAAGGAGAGGGTGAAACACTGCCTGTGTCTGATTCTGATGGCCGTTCCCGCACGTTGCAGGTCTCAAGCCTGTGGCAGCTGATGGAAGGAGGCTCTAGCTGATCCTGGCTCTCCTTGGTGGAGCTCGTGCTCTACCAACAACCCTCTCTGCAGCATAACAGGTGAATGGATAAATTACTTCCATTGCTGTGCACATATATTGCAAATATTAACTAACTTTTTGAACGTTGCACAGCTCGCCTCGATGCTTCAAATAAGGAGAGAGGCTGACGTTAACTCTATGTAACAACAAAATTCAACGCATGACAGCAGCACAAATCTTAATATTTCCTTAAAAAGTAGGAAATTTACTGTATGTTCCCAAACTGAGGATGGATAAAACCCCAGATTTTTATCAAGATACTCATTATAATTGCATATATTAAATTATGATTGCAAGGAAAGTATGGTTGATGTAAGTCAAACCAAAACAAACCCTGAAAGAAATCTTACACAGGGTGCAAAAGAAGAGTTGAATTTCTTAAAAATCAGCTTTTGTGTTTGTAACATGATAAAAGAATCTGTTGGAGGTAAAAACATTTTTAAAAGTAAGCAGTTCTAAAAATAATATTTTAAAGTTAGGAAGCAATACTCATTGTGAATGCTAGCTCTTTGAAATCCAGACATTACTCATGAAAGAAAGCAGATAATTTATAATTTTAGAGAAGAAGGAACTTTACATTTAAATAGTATTTTTAGCTGGATTTTGACATTATTATGTTGAATTATCAAAATCCTTAAAATATTGACAGTTTTAAAAAATTATTAGTCTGTGCACTTTCGTTTTTCATATACATGAGTCACACTCATATGATTTTTGCCTTTTGTGCATATAATTTTGAGTGTCTTTAAGCATTTGTGATTAATACGGGGAGTAACTGTCATTCTTTTTTTCTCCCCAGTGTAAAATACATATTTATATTTTAAAAGTATGTTTTCAAAGTTTGCTCTATGTTTTACCCTAGTTTGGCTCAAAGTATCTTTTCTCTGCAGTTGCTCAGTGTTTTATTTAATATCATCTAATAAAGAGCACAGGAGTCAGGATTCTCATACTCTAAGAATATTAGACTTTAAACAACTGTCTTTATCACCATTTTGCAGTCAGGGTTCAAACAAATGAATGGATATTTGATCCAATGTTAAATTAAAAAAATATATTTGTAAGAGTCTTTATGATGAATTCCTTTTCCTTTCCCAAGTGCAATGAAAAATAATTCAGATTTCAAGAGAGACTATCCTATCAGGAAAAAAAGTATGAAAAATATGCAAATACATGCGTACATATGAATCTTCTTTAGTGTTTGCAGTTCTGATGCTTGTGATTTTAGCCATTGAGGGAAGAAATACAGCCTGCCTGTAATCTTGGCTGTCTTCATTACTGTAAATCCTACTATGATAAAGTGATCCAACAATAAAACCTACCTCTTCCTCTTACTTTTTGTTCTGAATTACAAATAATTATTGCCATTTTACATGACTCGGTTTGTCCTCAGAATAAGGGTGGCTGTCAATGTAGACCTTCCTGTTAGGTTGCTACTTCTGCTGTGGGAGGCAGAGGCCTTTGCTCACCACCAGGTGCCGGCATGGGTGCCTGGCTTACTCTGGATGCTGTTGAGGCACACAATCTCCTTTTGCAAAATACTAAACCTTCGTATTGCTGGAGCCTGAGGACACTTCCTGGCCTACCAGGAAAGGAGCTCAGGACAGGCTGTGAGAAATGACAGTGTTATTCCATCTGTGTTATGGAATCAGCAGGGCCTGCAGCTGGCTTTCAGGTCAACCTATTGATGTCAGCATCAGCAAGATTTAGTTGGCTTGTTTCCTGCCAGAGATAAAGATTCTGAATACTCAGCAGCCTCTGCATCTTCATCCTTGTATTGGGTTTGCATGGCAAGGTTTTGGGAGCAGGAGGGCTACAGGCGTGGCTTCTGTGAGAAGCTGCTAGAAGCTTCCCCCATGTCTGACAGAGCCAAAGCCAGCCGGCTCCGAGATGGACCCGCCGCTGGCCAAGGCCAAGCCCATCAGTGACGGTGGTAGTGCCTCTGGGATAACATAGTTAAGAAAGGGGGAACAAACCAAACCAAACCTGTGCAACTGCAGTGGGAGAGAGGAGTGAGAATATGTGAGAGGAACAGCCCTGCAGACACCAAGTGGGTGAAGAAGGAGGGTGAGGAGGTGCTCCAGGTGCCAGAGCAGAGATTGCCATGGTGAAGACCATGGTGAGGCAGGCTGTCCCCCCCGCAGCCCATGGAGGTCCACGGTGGAGCAGATATCCACCTGCAGCCCTGTGGACCTGTGGAGAGAGGAGCCAATGCTGGAGCAGGCTTGCTGGCAGGACTTGTGACCCCGTGGGCAACCCACATTGGAGCAGCCTGCTCCCGAAGAACTGTGCCCTGTGGAAGGGTCTACACACTGCTAGGTGGCTACCTAGCTTTCTCTCAATTGCTCCTTATCCAAAATTCAGCACCTGGAAAATCTGCTATGGAAGTGTCCTTTTTCTACTAGGAGCCCTTGTCTCCTTTTAGCAAAGGATGTCCCATCATTTGCTTGTGCTCTTTGTAAGAAAAGTCCTTCAGGTCATGACCAATTAATTGTCCCAAGTGAGTCACTATAAAACAGGTAGAAGGTGCTGTTGTAATAACGGCTCCACAGCCCAGTTTTGCAAGATGTGTTCTAGGTCGTTTATACGAACTGCCCCTGCTTAGTTTGTTCCAGTCCATGCAGAGAAAATGGTAGTCCATCTCAAGATTAGACTTGCTTTTAAAATGCAGTTCATAAGTCTTCACACATCCCCAGTAGAAGCTCTGGCCTTATTTCCCTTAAATACAGATCATCATTCAGATAGTATCTGTGGTCTAGAGCAATTCTTTATTGCCTTTTCTTCACTTGGCACATTGCTTTCTGAATTCCTTGATATTCTGCTATCTATAGGCATTGCAAAGAATGTCTCATGAACGCTTCTGACTCTTATTTCCGTGGCCTTGAAAAACAGACCTTGTCCCCCAGAATATTTAAAGTCTTTAGAGTGTGTTTAAAACCAAAAAAAGCTTAGCTATAACATCATCTCTGAAATACATTATTCAACTTGAGATGAAGTAGAGGGAAGGTCTGTGAGAACAGAGAATTGAAAGGAGAAACCAGCACTGAATTCCCTTGAAGGCCCACCTCACGCTGTGATAGCAGTCTTAAACTAATCACTAAAGCGTAGCATGCGGCAGTGGCTATAAACAACTGCAAAACCCCCTTCTAACACTTTACATATGAAATTTGCCATACTTTCTGTATGCCTAGCTCCACTGGAAATACTGTGGTACCCCTGGGGCAGTATGTATCAGGAGGGAGGAGAGGTGTTATGAAAAGCTTTCATATAACTTAAACATACAAAGTAATAATTATTTCATTTTACTTGTATGTGAAAATGATTTACTAGCACATCTTCAATAAAAAAAAGCTCTTGCCTTTAGTGAACACACTCATCTGTGCTTGCAAACATAATGCTATTTGCCTCATAAGCTCACAATGGAAAGAGAACCTGTTACAAATTCAGTCAATGATCCAACAGGAGATTAAACCTTTTAAAAATGGATGAACCAATGGACCAAGAGTAATGGAAGAAAATGCACAAAATGGGAAGAGTGAGTCATTAACTTGATTTAAATATTTTTTATTTTTTGGCAGTAAGGCATCAAGGTCTGACATGATTCCACTTTTCAAAAATGCAGCAAGATGAGAACTTCCAGAATCAGAACTAAACATTGAAAAGATGTATATATATATTAATTAGAAGAAAGAACAACGCCATAGTGGGTAGGAGAAAAATATCAGAAAACATATATATCTATGAATCTCCATTTAATACTAAGTCACCGTTTTCTATGACTTTTGAAGAGAAAAGGACTTGCTCTTCTTCTGTATATTTACTTATATGGAAGGATAGGAAAGACAGAAAAAAGATCCTTTACTCTGAATCTGAAGAATTCAGAGCTGGCCAAAAATACATATTACTGCATGATTCCCACTCGCAGACCACACCACAAACCACTGGCATCTGGTTTACCAGAACTTCACTATCATCTCGATTTAAGCATGGTGGTGCTCTTATTACATATCACATCGTTGAAAGAAAAAACAAAAGTAATTGCTATTTGTAGACAAGATGTCAGGTCCTACACATTAACACACACTGCCCTCCAGAGTAAAAGTCTACTTTGTAGGGGTATGAACACTTTCATAGAAATATATCCACAATTATTTGATGGAAATTAGTACATGTGTAGCAGTCTTGAATCTCAGGGTATGCTACATTCCTCTTTACAACACCAATTTTCATTGCTGCTATAGCAAAGTGACTTTAGCCAAACTGACAAGTGAGTAAAGATTGTATCAGAAAACATTAAAGGTCTCTTCTTGTTTTCCTTACCTTTCCATTGCTAAGTGGTTCAAAAACTAATCAACAATAAAAATTAAAAAGTTTCCTGGTACCTAATCGTAGTCATTTTTACAGATTATTGCTGGGACATTTGTTTCATGGTAGAGTATTAATTAATCTCAACCACAAGTAGTTAACGTTGATGTTGCTTATGAATTAACATCAGGTCATGAAACTGTCAAAGGTGACAGTTTGTTTTAAGGGTTTTTATTTTAATTTGCTTTTTAGGTTTTCCTTTTATTTTTGTATTTGTCTCCACTGCACCTTATTTTCTCTGCCCATATCAATATCACCTTTGGGAACTCTTCCTCCTCGATCAAAAGTCTTGCCTAATTGCTTTTTTAGGGAGGTAGAAATGCAAGAAAGCAGCTAAACCATCCTCTGTCTGCCTTTGAGGGGAGTGGTCCTGTCCACAGGAGCAGGAAAACAAAAATATTTCCTTCCAGCCCAGGATCTACAAGACCTGATGGTGGGGATGAAAGTAGTAAAAAAGAGAGAACTTACTGGGCTGTAGTGGTTAGTGGAAGTGCAGTTAGTGGAAGAAAACCTCATTTTGTGTATGTTCTATATGTATGTTTTGAGATATTCTCTGACACTTATTTAGATGATATATTGTGGAAAACACAGTTGTATTAGTGTAGCATGTAAATTTTTTCCACACATACCCAAACTAGTAAGACTATGGTTAGAATAATAACAGTAGAAAACCATCCTCTAGAGGGAGACTTTTTAGCCACCTCTTTGCCACTAATGCTGATAAATTAACTGAAAACAGGCAATAAGGGTAGGGTCATCTGAGTAAAGAGGGGATTGGGGAATCTGGCAGTTGCTTGGAAGTTTAATCCCAAGGTCACGCCCTGCTCAGGAGCTTTTACATCATGGCGCCGTATGTGGAACTGTACACATGACCAGGTCTGTTTGGAGTTGATGGTATTGCCAATAGGATTAGTCCGTAAATGAGATACAGCAATGCATTTTCAAAGCAATAAACAGAAGGATGCAGACAAATCCTATTAACAATTAACAGGATTTGTGCTTGCACCGTACCTCCTACTCACCACCTTGAAAATTTACCCCATACTGTCTGAACCGTTGTTCTGCATAAAATCAAGTAAATTATAGTCCATTTAAAAATAGGCTCAAAACCCCCATTGGATTCCACTGAAATGTGAATAATGATTCAACAGTCATCAGCTGTGGTTGCCATAAGAAACAAGATTTCATAAATCTATAGAAGAGACAGAAATGCCACAAGCAACATTAACCTAGTAAAATGGTAACCAAAAGTATTTTCAGTGCTGGGTTGTTTTTTGGTTTTTGGTTTTTTTTATCTGCTATGGTTTCTCAACAGATCAACAGAAGCAGCTGCCTGAATTCCAACTGTAAAACTAAACAGTTTTAGGAAGCCTGAAGGCTCAATCTGATTGACTGTATTATCTATCCTTTGTTAATAGTCACAAATCATTTGTTTCTTTTGGAGAAAGCCAATAAGAAATACAAATAAAGGAATTGTATCTGAGTCATGAGTCACTTCATATCACATTCTGCTGTTACACAGTCAAAAATACCATACATAAGACAAAATCTGCTCAGAGTATTTGCAGTGTTTAATATTTTAAAAGTTCTAGCATATCATTTCTGGGGAGCTGTGTGTAAATTAACATGAACACAGAAAATGTTTATTTTATTAATGAAAGGAAATAAAAAGTAGAGCAAGCAGCGATCTAGCACTGATCCTAAGAGCTGACTTGCTCAATTTAAAGCAGGAGTCTTTATTTTCTACACCTTAATTCTTATTTGTATCATCAGTATAAATTGCCACAGCACAAGCAGGTCACTGGGTGATCCATGCATGAAGACAAAGGGTCGTATGACACACGGTCAAGAATAAAAAAAAAAGGTTGACAAACATTGGGAGTCATAAACTTTGAAACAGGATATAAATTGTCAGAAAGGAAGCAAAATTAAGGGTCTTTCTCTGCAGTCTTTGACAGCTATAGCTTTCAGGAAAACATTGTGTTTGGATCTGCATAATGGTAGGAGCAGAGTAGAGTGTAACTAGTAAGGGCATGTGATGAACTGCTCGGAAGATTTCTTTGGAAGCGTTTGGATAGGGAGAAAGATTGTTCCGGAGTAAAGGATAACCCACTGAGCTCTCTTTTTACATTTAATAAACACCTTTATAGAGGATGTATGCTCTTGAAGTTATATTTTTATGTTTGACTACAAATATGTTTCTTGATGCTTTCTATCCTTCCAGTGACATTGGACATATGTTTGAAGTAGGCTTCCAAGAATGTTTAGAATAAAATATAACTATCCAAGCTTTCCTTCCACTTTAATGGTTAAAAAGGGTTGCAATTAAGTAATACTCATCTTCTCTGCATGTTTGTGTATAGCACTGTAATAAGTTTAAGACACTGAATGTCTCAAACCCTTATTATTAGGGCTTCAGGTAAATACGGAAACACTTCATCAAATCCAGTAACAAACGGAGAGTGAAGAAGTTAGGAATACAATTTTATCTCATTTGCTTTATTTAATTTTCATTACTTTCATACTTGATTTTGTTTTGTTGATGCACAGTTACATGTTTATACACACAGACCCAAGTCTGGGTATGGCATACAGACTTAAAGTCACTGTGTAACGTGTGACTTTACACAGCGTACCTGTGTAAAATGGTGAATTTAGGTGCCAAGCATGACATTGCATGCATGCCCATTTTGTAGTGTACTTGGACTTTATTATTGCCTGAATATTGTTTAAGTCCGAAAAGCAATTTGTTAATGTTATATGTATTCATGTAAAGGTGTTTCTCAGGATCACTGTTTCTGATTCAGGCTCTGCAAGACCTCTTCCTGTGGAATGCATGCAATACTTCCAAATAATTTCTATTTGTCTTAGTTACTAAAATGTCAACAAAAGGCTCTGCTCTGACGACACCTGCACATTAGATTTTGGTGAGTAAGAGCCTGCTCGCAGCCCACCAAAATCAGAAAACTACCCGTGATTTCCAGATAGTTGGATGAAGTGTATTCAAATGTTTCATTTAGTTAGCATATGTCTTCCCCCTTCAGTTTCTTTATAAGCTTTTTGCCTTCTCCACCTGCGCCTCTTAATTCTTCAGCTCCCTTCCTCTTGAACCTTGTGTGAAATTAGAGTAAAAAATATTTAGGGATAAGGAGTGCCCTCATCTGGCTGTAGTTCCACAGGGTGTCCTTCGTGGAGCAAGATAAATAAGGGTAAGTAAATGTAAGAACACATTAGACGGGCTTGATTTTTAATCCTAGTTGTTTTGCAAGATAAATTACATAACAAGGTCTACCAAGGAACTAATTTTTATATGAAATGTGAACTTGGGAAGTTTGGGTAGGCTGACAGTATTGAAAAACTTCTAGGCTTTCAGTTGCTAATGGCTCTCTTGACTATCTTTTGCTCTCAAGTGTCCAGTTGGAATAAAGAGAATCTTCCTACTGTAGTTTTCTGTGACTACTCAATAGCAAATCATGATCCTACTCAGTAACTTGGAAAAACTAATTTATGTATGCTCATTAGATGTTTGTCAAATAATATAAATATTTTTCATGAAGCCTAGCTTTTGTCCATGATTAGTTTGGATGAACAGACTTTCATTATGTTATAAGAAATGAATCCTTTTAAAGACTTAAACCAGTGCTCTTCAGAACCAAAATTATTAATTCTCCTACTTAAGGAAATAGAGCTTTTGTTAAGCTAGTATGAATGCCATAGATAAATTATTAACATTGCCTTTTGCATAATTGCATGGCCAGGTGAAATGCTTACGTATATATTTCATTTAAATAAAATGGGTATGAATCTATATATTGCATTTTAAAGGAAAAAACAAATGAGAGCTGCAGCAGTCTTGCACAGAACAAATTCTACTTTGCATTTTGGAAGTGCTGTAAATCATTGGAGCTATGTAGTCAGAGTTTATGATTTCCATCAAAGAGCACAAGGGACATATTTCACTGTGGTCTATCCATTATTCTGCACATACTTGAAAAGAGAAACTCAAACAAAGCTCTCATTAGGAAACATTGACATAAGACTAGCAGAGAATTCATTTACTTGTACATGGTGATACAGCAAAGAAGTCAGTGAGAGCCATATATTACACTGCCCCAGCAGGTAGAGGGGTTGAAAAGGAGATGTGCATCTAGACATGCATTTTTTGTACAGCTCTTCCAAGGTTTGTGTTTGTTGTTATTTCTGGTAGCTTGAAAGCAAACAAAAATTTATAGCTGAAGTGTCAGGGAGCAGGGAGGGCTGGCTGCTCCTTAAGCACCAGGAACTACAAGCTGAGCCCATGTGGTACCATGGCAGGCAAGGGCAGGGCCCAGCCCCATGGCACTCATGCAGGGCAGCCCCAGAGGCAGCTGTGGGGGGCAATCAAAAGCCCTGATCCTCGAGCATGTCCATAGTGATGAGGCAGATCAGAAGAGATTTGAGTCAGGGTCAGGTCCAGCGATGATAACCAGCATCGGACGCACTCCAGTGATCACCAGGCAGGTCCTCAGTGACAAAGGGAAGGTCAAGCTGGGATATCAGACCCTTGGGTTGCAGTCTAGATCAACAAGGACCATGGCAAGGTAGGGGTGAGTTCTCCTATGGTATATAGCTCAGGCCGAGACTAAGGACCCAGACCTGAGCTGAATTGGGATGGTGGAGCTCCCAGGTGAGTCTGGTCAGGGCAATTAAGCCCTATTAGTGCCCTCAGGGCCCTGACATAAGGCAGATAAAAATCTAATGAGAGCCTCCTGGTTGCACAACAGCAACTTTTCTGGTAATAGAAGTGATGAGCATTTGCAAGAGTGCATTATGCAAGGAGGTATGTGTGCTTTACAAATGTTGTCTTGACATTGCTGTACTTATTTAATTTCTTCCCTTTCTGGAAGGGGTTAGGGTTTGGGCTACTGTTATGGTTGAATTCCTGCCAAAGCGGTAGTGCAGGAACCACTTAGGGACATTTAATGGGTTTGCTAGAATAAATGGAGGGATAGGCAAGAGAAATAGTGTCCTGGCTGTACATATGCTGGTTTGGGTGGTGGTAAGTTTTTGGGTTTTATTTTGTGGGTTTAAGAAAACTTCAGGAAATGCTGTAGAATTAAAAATGTGATGTATACTTTGTGTAGGAATGTAATTTTTTTTTTTTAATTTGTCTTGCTGAATATTTTTCTTTATTCTAGTTCTGCAGGTATCATGCAAAATACATAAAGTCTGAATCACATTTAAACTTTAATTTGCACTCAATGAAAATGGTCTTGTCAGACTGTATTCACTGGCTCTTACTGAATCTGTTGGTATTAGGATGATGTGATACATTCATTTAGTTTCTTTATAGTACTGATCCTTATTTTAGATTCTCACCGGTGTCATGCCCTATATGATACCTGCAGATGTGGAAATGTATTAATTGTAGCTTTTTTTTTTTTTCTTCAAGGCCCATTAACACCTCTTTCCCTGCCACCCATTAAGTCTCTACAGTTTTCAAGTGTATCAAACTGGCAGGTTTGCCCCCTCTGTGTTGTAGGTGGCTATTCTTTTTTGCTCATTTAAACTCAGATGATTAGGTTTTGACTGCATGCTTGTTGATATTCAAAACATACCCTTACATCCTTAAAAAAAAAAATCTTAAAAGTTAAGAATTCTCTTAAGTAATATTTCAGGTAATACCAAATTCTTGCAATTCCATGTGTTTCTTCAGTTATATGATAGCTGTTACAAAGGTTTGTTGAGAAAAGTGCATGGCATAGCTATGATTTCCTTAAAAATTGATCCTGAAGTGCTCTGTGGTACTTCAGGAGAGTTTTAGTCTGTGAGCCTGGGTTCCTATTCCATTTCATGGCTCTGCTGTATCTCATAGTTCTTATCGGAGCCAATGGACTTCAAAACCTTAGCAACGAGTGAGAAAGGAGTTCGTGCAGGCACTGTGTGTGTGATCAGCATGGATGAACAGTGGAGTAGGTGTATAGGTTACCTGACCCATGTTGTCCTACACCGTATAAGCGTTTGTCTAAAATCCATTAGATCTGTTAGGATTGATCTGTTTCTCAGATTAAGAAGTAGTCTCTGGTGTCCTTGTCGGGGGGTGGGGAAGAGGGGGAGAAAAAAGAGCAAGAGGAATTTAATTACATTTTCTTAATAACCGGAAACCTGAAGTGATGCTTGTATTGTGGGAGAAACATAGTGCCTCAGAAAACCTGCTCTGTAAGGACCTGTGGAAATGTGCCATTTGAGCTAGACTTCCCAAAGCAGCATTGGCTGAGCCAGTCTGCTCTATGCTAATGTGAAATAAATTAATTCTTCCCTGTACTGGAATGATGAGTGGATTGGGGAAGAAGTTAGGATAGAAGAGGGTACACCAAGAGGCCAAATATGTCCTATTTTGTTGTTCAATCTGCAAATGACAGATTTATTGTAATACTGCTGCCATGATTCCAAATCTGCTTTGGAAACGGGTCTGAAAGGTTTTCCATCAAAGCATATGTTGAAAGTAGTTAAAAGCTGTGCTATGCACATATAAAGAACTCTAAAAAGATTTTTTTCTGGATGAGATGTAGCTGTCTTGTTTTATATGGAAATTATTTTCTGGGCATTTTTTGCTCCCAGCCAAGCCATGGCTTCATCTGTGGGTGAAATGATTAGCTCGGTGGCAGAGGTTATGAACAGCAAGACTTCTCTGTAGCAGCAGTGTGCTGCTGCTTGGCATATTGAAGGTGAACTGAGAACATTAGTTGGCTTCAATTGTGTTCTCTGCAAGTAAGTGTACTGCTTGTTTTAAGTAGAAGGTCAGTAGAAGCTGAACACGTTTCATATCTTCTGAACTATATCAAACTTCAGGAACCTGGAAAATGTTCCTTTGTCTGACACAAACACCAAGAGATCATGGAGCTAAAAGGACAAGTTAGTGATACTTGTGACTTGGTTTAAGGTTTTGCTGATCAAATGTGTCTTGATGTAAGATTATCTAATGTCTTTGCTGCCAAGTCTGTGGATATGTTGATGTTATTCTCGGGATTCAACCACAAAGCTAACTAGATGTATGAAGGAAAGGAGGGTGAGGTGTACTGGAGCTATTGTGTGTCTGGCTGGTCTGGGCAGAGGACCTGGAAATGTGATGTGGATCCTGATAGGATTCTTGGTAATGTGGTGTATAGACCAAATTAGATATACGTGCTCCAGGGGCTAGAGTCTCAAAATTAATAGTCTACTCAATGTGAAATGAATCCCAATGGTATCACTGTTGGAACTATTTTGGTGATAGAGAAACTCGTAGTTCCTTGTCTTGTTTCTATTCCCTTTTATATATAAACATGAAGAAGCATTATTGTTTTAAACAAATGCAATAGAACTGGGAAATAAGATTATGACATGCTTTGAGAACACATTAGTGTTCAAATTGTCAATTATTAAATATGGAATTAACAGTTATGTTAAATGGGAACACTGATCTGCAGTGTTTAACGTCCTGGTAGATCTTATTGAGAGAAGCTATTTTGACTTAAAAGTCAGCTCAAAACTCCTATGGACGAACACACGAACGAGCACAAAGAGCCACTTAGTACGCTGCTGGCTGGTTGCTGCCTTCTGACTGACGGTGGAGGTGGGGGTAAGGGGTTGGAAGGGGAGATTGAGTTATGCTGAGTGATTTATGAATTTCAAATAACTGATGTTTCAAACCAGTGTTGTTCTTCATCAGTGAGAAGCATAACTTGTTTATCACATTCTTAAATGGATGAAAGGAAATAGATGCATATTAATGTAAAAAAAAAAAAAAGATTTATAAATGGTTGAGTGAGAACTTTTCAAACAAACCTTAATGAGGATGGATAATGACATGGATATTTTCTAGCCAAATTTAAACTGTTTTTCAATCCTGCCCAGAAGAGACATGTGGACCTTTGTAGTCTTACGTATGCTTTTTCTGCTGAGGGGCAGTTAGATCAAAGAGTAATCTCAAAATATAAGTTTGACTTGTGGAGTTAAAAAACTGTCACCTAAGACAAGAGTTTAGTTCTGTGGTCTCTGCCAGTCTCAGCAGTCCTCAGACTTGCATGGATCTAGACTTACATGGAAAGAGTTATAAAGCTAAAGGAATGATTTCTAGAAATCAGTAGAGGAGATAAGCTGGGTGGGAATGAAAAGCAGCACTGGCTGCTTTATCAGCTGGCTAGCCTAGGATAATTGCATAGGCCTGGCCTAGTAAATATTTCCATTTACACGGAATACTTACCATTCAATAGTTTCCTCTTTAATAGCTCCACAGCAGAAGATCCTGAGCTTTAGTTTCATCTGAAGTTGGGGTACAAAGTGACCTTCAGATTGTGTTAGTATTTGAGCTGTTGTGCACACATCTACAAATAAAACCATATGTATCTTTATGGGTCTAAGAAGTTATTGACCAGTGGTTTGAGGATGTTTGCAGCATTTCAGTAATGAGGTTAGTCTATATAATTTTCGCTGGCAACCAGGGCTGAGAAGCATGGCCCAAGTCAGCCTGGCAGTTGCTAGCGCTCCTCACTGCTGCTGCCCTGAGCAGTGGTCTGGCTCCCTCCCCTTGCACCAAGCTCCCTCTATGTTCCAGGTGCTGCCAGGGAGGTGCTGTAATTATTTTTGTGTGCTTTTCCTAACAATAATGAGAAAACTGCAGGCTGCTGGCATCTAGTTCAGTTCTCAGCCTGCATGTTAAATGTCCATCAGCATAGGATTCAGCAGTTCCCTTGCATCACAGCACCAGACTGGTGCTGTTTGTCCGGGGTGGATGTGGGAGGAACTGGCTTCCTTGTAGAGGGAACGCGATGTGTGTCTCCTGCAGAGAACCTGGGCACAAACTCATGGTTGTGCAAGTGTGCCTGAATGACTCTGCCTCCCTTGTTCCCAGGCACCTCAATACAATTATATTTATCTTTTACTGAAGGTGTTGGTCCCTGGGATATAAGGACTATGTTGGATTAAGGCTTGGGTGTTGAAAGATTTTTGAATTTTATCCTGATTGCAAATTCCAGCCTTTTTCTGGACCATACAGTTTCTCTAGACTTAGAAAAGTGGTCAGTGTGAAGGAGAACTAGTCCTTGATCTTGTTTAATTGTAGAGTGGCATACAGAAAGTTAGGATTAGGGAAACTGAAGAAGTTAATATGAAACAGAAAGAAGAAAGCGACTTGTAAATGTATGACTTTTGCCTGAATTCATGGTGAATTTAGGTGCTTCAGATAACCTTCTGCTTGTTGGTGGTTATGCAGAATGTGATAACTACGCTCTTGTGTTGAAGGAGAGGAGGGACTAATGCTGAGATGTCTCCAGTCACGTGAAAACTCAGGAAGACTGTTGTCTTAAAGTTGGTCTAAAGTGAAGAATGAGTGGACATGGATGGAGAAGGACAGATGAGATAGACTGCATGCTTGCTGTAAGGGAGTGTGGAGAAGAAGAGGGAGCAGGGTCTGAATGCCAGATTTCTGCCTAATGGATATTAAAGTAGTTGGGATCTGAAGCACTCGGATACAGTGTTTAATATATGAGCATTAACTGCAGCTGTCATGCTGTATAGTGGAATAGCACTATCATTATTTTATTACCTTTGATTAGTTGAAATTTCATCTTATAGCAAGAAAAAAACACTATAAATGCATTTACCAGCAGCTGTAATATGCCCAGCACTGGCATCATAAGAAGATGCTGCATTACAGAGACACCGTTCATCACAGTTTAGATTTGAGGCAATATCCTCCTTCTAAATGAACATCATCACCTTGTGACAGCTGTGACCACTAGCTCAGTTATAGTTGATGAGCTTGTCACTGTTTCCAATATAAATTCTGTCTTTAATAGATTTATTTGTAAGTTAGATCTACTTAGCTATAAAAATCTGCTCTGGGTTGGAGCATGGCATATAGGGCTCTCCCCAGATGATTTTCTTCATAGTCCTTCTGTGCTTGATTGAAAACTTTTTGCCAAGTCTAGTCAACCATAATAAACTTCTGGAAATAGTAATTAAGGATCTTGATGGCTGTGTGGCTGTGTTTTTAGCCAAATGTCTCCTTCTGTGGGGAGCAGGCATAATCTATTTATTGATGTGATGTTTTGTATCCAAAGGGTACTTGAATATTATCCTGCCCTAAATGGTTCCTTGAGCAATTTTGGCCTCCCTTCTCTCTCCAAAATGCAGATCAGCTCTGTTCCTTCTAAGAATATCAGAAAATTGACCAAGAAAATTTCACACTGGATAAACTAAAAATGTAGTCTTATGTTTATTTTTGGTTTAAAATATAAAATCTTCAAATTTAATAACTGTTCAAAAATAAGCTGAAATGATTCAATATACCCAAAACAAAGAAATTATTTGTCTCTCTTTTTTTTTTTTT
>VZTL01000132.1:0-12106 GCA_013400535.1 Scopus umbretta
GGCAGGGAAGGAGGAGGAGGAGGGTAGAGGTTGCTGAGGTCCCTGTCACTGGTGCAGAGGGAGCAGCGGGCCAGGGAGGGGGTTGTGGGGTGCACTGGAGACCGGCAGCCTGGCAGGGAGAGGAGGATGCTGGGGCCTGGGGTACAGGAAGACGCGGCTGGGCTCCGCAGGTCCTGGAGCGGGGACGTCACGGGGATGCTTTGCCTTCATCCCTGAGGTGAGCCCTGTTCTGTGTCTGGGGCCTAAGCAGTACCTTCCCGGCATCTGTTGTGGCAACAACACTGCTGGTTTGTTTGGGGACACGTAGTGTTTTTGAGAAAGACGGGATGGTGTGAATAGTATCCATCATGGATCAGATTTTCTTCTGGTATTCACCATGAACTTTGACGGTTTGCATCTCCTTACACATGCTGTGTTTAACTTCTTCAGTCTGAAAGATTATTTGGTATCTCCATTGCCATTGCAGTCAGAAAATGGACTGGGAGAATTAACCAACTTTTTAAGCATGAAGGCATGAGAACATTAAGGCAGACTTCTTTAGTTCTTTCAGGACTTTTTGAACTGGAGAAGCGGGTTAAGTCTCCTGCCATTTAATTCTATTCAAACAGGAAGTGGGCAACAGTCAGTGACAGGAGTTGAAGCTTCAGATGATGCTAACAGTTACTGGCGGATTCGTGGGAAGAGTGATGGCAGCTGCCAACGCGGAACACCAGTGAAATGTGGGCAAGCTATACGGCTTACCCATGTTAACACAGGAAAAAATTTACACACTCATCACTTCCCATCACCACTCTCCAATAATCAAGTGAGTTGTTTTAAATCTCAAGCTTTTATATAAATAGTGCGTGCTATTGACAATATTCTCTCCAGTTTTTCATGGTTTTGAAGAATCAAGCTTGGGTACCAGCTGCCAGAAACAGTGTATCTATATCCAGAGTTCAAGTATATGCTTTTCTGCATCTTGGAATAATGTATTTAAGTTCTTGACAGAGGTAAAATTTAATATGTACCAGTATCAGTAGCCTTAACAAATCTGCTTTTTTTTTTTTTTTTTTTTAAAATTTCTGCACCACTGCTACTGGGAAGTCTGCTCTGAAACACTTAGCACTTTCAAGGCACGGGAGGTTGGGTATCTCCCTCTGCATTGTGAAGATTGCTCTAGAGCAAGGCAACTAATCATGTGTTGTAGCACTAAGCATTCCTATATCCAAGTTCCTTGGTGGTCCAGTCTGTTAGTCTCAGTCATCTTCTCACTCTCCCTATTTTAGTTCACTATTCTTATTTATCTGTCCTCCTCCCACAGGAAAAATGAATCTGCTTTCACGGTAGTATTTATTTATCATTTTGTACATATCTAGAAGAGTGTAATTTCTAACTGTAATTTGGTCCCAGTCTTGTCTTCGAAGAGATGCTTCTCCAAGATAGAAAATCTAAGATAATGAAAACTTACTGGAAATTTGTCATTAGTAGTCTTTTTAGTCTTCCTTCAGGCTATGTAAACAGGTCATTACATTTAAAATTGGAAGAACTGATTATTTGTGAAAAAAGTTCATCTTTTACCAGGAGTGAGGTGGCTGAAACAATAAGGTCCAGTTTGTATAGGGTATCTAGATGATCTGGTTATTAAAAGACGAGAAGTGATGGAAAAATAGCATTTCAGAAGAATTATTTAAAGAACAGATTGACTCTAAAACCTTCCCGCAGTTTTCATTTGTCAGTTTAGACAATTTGTATAACATCGTCATTAATGTAAAAATGTCCAGCAGCTGTCACTGTGTTTCTTTGTTCTTGCTCTGGCTTTGCATGGTATCTAAGCAAAAGGAAAGTTTGCATGACTTCCCAGAGATTGACAGGACTGTGACTTATAATATTATTAAAATATGATGTAGTTATGAACACAAACTTTTATTTCGTGTTCTTAACAGCAGTTGGATTTTCAATTAGTATGTTGTCTTTTACACTTTTTGGACTACATAAACCTGAATTAACATGACCCTAAAATTTTGGGTTGCTAGGTAAAAACTGTTGCAGTTCTATTTTCAAGTTGTTCATCACTTCTAGTTAACAGGTTTTTAAGAATTAAAGGGTGTCTGGAGTCCTAAACAGTTGGAGCTTAGCCTGTCCACTTTCTGCAAATGCTTGGAATTTTTTTTGTTGCATAATGGAATCTAATCTCTAACTTTTGTTTTAGCAGGAATTCATTTGCATTAGTGGTTGTCTTTATGTTTTTAAAGAGGTATTCAGCTGTCTATCTGAAGAAAGAGTGTAAACCAGAACAGTTGTTGACCCAATTATAAGCTTGGTATAATTAAGTAAAAAAGGAATATGATTACTTAATAAGCTGAATTGTTGGGATGTTGTGATAAAAACACATGCTGAAAAAAAACTGTTGCAATGGTAACTATGAAGATGGTCATACTACAAAACTAAATGTCTGCTGTTACAAACTTCTGAGTGGGGAAAATTTGCATCAGCATTAGTGTTTTTTCTTTTGAATTTTTTTCTCAGAAGGATTGTTCTGATATCTGTGCTCAAGTCCTCTTTCATTTCATTTGTAATGTACTTTGGGGTTGGCACTTTCTGCTTGGATTACATGTTGGAGTTTGTTGGCACTTTGTGTTCAGATTGTAGTGGTAGAAAGTAACTGCTTCTGGATTTGATAACTGTTGACAAAGGAATGCAACAACACTTTCTCTTTCCTCTCCATCCTTGCCTTTAAACTCTGCTAACTTTGTGGTTGATATTTTCGTGTGTGTGTTGGAGATATTTGCTTCCATTTTCACTTCAGGAAGTTTGTGTCTCTAACAGGAAGTAAGTGCCTTTGGTGATGATGGCGAAGGAGATGACCTCGATATATGGATTGTGCAATGCAGTGGGACTTACTGGGAGCGGGAGGATGCAGTGCGCTTCAAGCACGTAGGAACTGAGGTGTTCCTTTCAATAACAGGGGAACAGTATGGCCATCCCATTAGAGGCCAACGGGAAGTTCATGGCATGCCTACTGCTAATCATCACAACTATTGGAAAGCAATGGAAGGTGTCTTCATCAAACCCAGTATGGACCCTGCAAAACATGATGAGCTCTGAATCGACAGAGGATCCAAAATGCTTCAGCTTACTCCAGTGTTTGGAGATGCTAATCCTTGGCTCTTACAAGTCCTGCCTTGCCTAAGTGACTGACTTTAATACTGAAGGGCATTAGTTCATTCTAGGAATGCAGCACTTCTGTGGGGAATGGCATCTGCCAGGTTCAGCCCTTGAAATTTATTTGGTGAATTCCTTTCTGAATTTTCAAACTTAATTGATGAAACTAGTTCATACACCTGTTAGTTTTCGTTGTCATTTGTTTTGCTTGTTACTTTTTCTTGAATTCAAAGGAAATGGAAAAACTGAAGTAATACGTTTCTGTAGTCCCAAATACAATAAAACATTGTATTTTATAATCTTTTTCCAGTTATAATTAAATATTTGGAAACTGATTTCTACTTGTTATTGAGAGAATGTTATTAATGAGGAGATGGAGTAAGTCTAGAGAGGGAAAAATAGTTCTCAAATATGGTGTCTTTTGAATGGCTTGAAGTCAGCTCTTCAGCCTTCCAGAAAAATGAGTTTCATTATGTACTGTATTGGAAGTATGTTGCAGTAAGAAGACAAAGATTTAATTTATTCACTTTCCTCAAGAAGTTCAGATTTTCCAGTAATGGTGATACTGATAACTGTCAAATGGTAAGACTGCTCTGCTCTATGAACTGGTGCAGAAAGCTACTGTTTAATTAATATTAGAATTTTATAAAATTCCATGTGGTGTGAAGGAACAGTTGAACTTTACTTACATTGTACTTGCATGCCGCTCTGCAAGATCAGTATGAGAATCCAGATGAATAAATAGTGGGGCATATACCCATGTGGGGTTTTCTTTGTGTGAATCCAGAAGAAGAGAAAAAGGCATCTTAGACAATGGTTTGGTCCTGGATTTTTGACAGAATAGTATGCTCTGGAGTGCTAGCAAGGAATCTTCACTGAACAAGTTACTGATTTCTGTGTTCTTCTCCCACTGTGAAAAGAGGAAAAAAAACTAATTCTTGAATGTATTTGTTACACATTGTAACTGGAAATACTGATTAAAATTCAATTTCTATTTGCTTTAAACAGAAAAGCTCACAAAATTAGTGTGAAAAATTGGAAAATTCAGATGTTCTTGTCTCCATGTGTGAATAGTTTACTGATTATGGCCTTAATTAGTCAATCAGTTAAAGAAGCAGGAAACTGATTTGCTGCGTTTACAGCTCCAGACACGTCCTTCAGTGTTGGAGAGAGTGTTATGTTGAGAAGGTGCAACAGGCAATTGTAGTTAAGCTTTATAAATATACTTACTGAAATGTGCTTCATACTCTGTGATCCCTCATGTGGTTGTGCTGAATGGGCTAGCTTCAGGTTTTATTTAAGGGTTTGCTATTAGTGAAGATCCTTTTGTACCCTATGGAACAAGGAACCTCTGTAACAGTTGTTTTGTGTACCTGATTATTCTTCTTCAAAGAGAAAGGTAAGACTATTTTTCTGTGAATCTGAATTGTATGTGGGTATTTAAGGATTGTGAGTATTTTGGAGAGTAAGTAGACTGCCTTTTTCCTGTTTTGTATTAGAAGTAAACTTTTATGTGATGAATGTTTCAGGTTCACTGATATTCCTGACTAATTGGTACTGAAGTCATAGCTATAAAGGATAACTATTTCAAAACAAGCCTTCTGCATAAACAAGCTGACTTTTCCTTTCCTTTATTAAAAAGGAGGCCTTTTCTTTTGAAGTTGGTGTATGAGTGAACACAGAAAGAGTGGCAGCATTTGGCAGAATAAATAAATTTGGCAATGAGTTCTCTGTTGCCAAGGGCTAAATACTTTATGCCTAAACCATATGGGCTTAGAGTTCATGCCCCTGTGGAATACTGGGTTGGCTGAGAAGGGGTAGAGCTGTGTGGCTTGTCTCAGTCTGTGTGCTGGCCCTACCCAATGTTTATCTCTGCCTGGATTTTCTGTCCCTAGCAAAGGTATTTATCAGTCTTATTATGCTTGAGTGGGATCTCACTGGACCTTCTTGTTCTGGATTTGAGCCAAATTGGTTTGATGAGGCTGACTTTTAGTTCTAATATAATCTCAGGTTTGAAAACATTGGTACCTTCTGTTCCTAAAGAACCAAGCTTTCCCACACATGTGTATCCATGAATGCCCTATTTAAAGACATATTCAACAATACGCCTGTAAACTGAGTTTCCTTCACTTTTGATTCTGACCAAAGTGTAAAAGTCACTTGGTCTTAATATTTCACTTGTGTATGTGTCACATACACATTTATTTTTTTTTTTTAAGCTCTTATCACTATAAAAGTTGTGCTGAAGCACTCTTAAATAAGGCCAGCTGAAATACATCTTACTTCGGAAAGGTCTAATACAGTGCTGAAACAACTATTGGTACTCGTAGTGTGCCAAATGCAGACTACAAAAGTCATAAGTTAATATAGAAAGAACAAAAGCTTATAGCTGTGAAAAATGATAGCTTGTGCATGTACTAATGTGCTTTCCTTTCTATATAACTTCTAGATTTACAAGATTTGCGTTAGTATCTGTTTAATGTCATGTTTTATGCTTTAAACTGCAGTACTGAGATTTCGGAATCTGATTTAGGTGGTTTTATTTACTTTGAGCTGCTTACAATTCAACTTTTCAGTCCTTTCCCACAGTTGAGGACTAGAGACTTGGAGAATCCCAGTTTTGATATTGTTGGGTTTTGTTGTTGTTTGTTTTCCTTATGGCTTATATATCATCTGCCTAAAGATTTTGGGAGTTGGGTACAACACGAAATACTGAGAGATATAGATATGAGAGTTGAGAACACTGGTTTGCTTCTTTATTTTATGGTGATAAACTAAATTTTATAATGTTTCTTGTCAAAATTCTCTATACACTTCAAGGTTAAGTAAAAATTACTTTGGCTTCTGATGCTAGTAGAAAATAATTCTCTTAAATAACTGACAGGTGCTTTCCAATTTCTTTCTCACTACTATTACAGGAACTCTTTGAAAAGGTGTGCCAATGTTGTTATTCTTTCTTTAATAAACTAGAAAGGCTTTTGGGAAAAGAGTTGGAGGGATCTTTGTTTATAGGTGTTCACAGTGGGAATAATTGCTAAAGACAATCTGCCTACTTTGATACTGCATTTTACACATCTGTATGTATCTACCTCAGTGTAAAACGGCAGAGAGTTCCTTAGACATGTTAACTTTGGAGGCGAGCGTGTGTGTTTACACACACTTTTAGTGTTTATTTCCTAACACTTTTTAAAGCTCTATATAACTTCTCAGCATATGAACACTTGCCACGTATTTTGACTTCTCAGTCAGTATGAATGAGAGCTGGTTTTAGTTCTTCAAAAGCGCTAGATGTACTGCTTATTGATTTTTTTCATTCTGAATGTTGAGGCTAAAGAGAAACCAGTGTTTTAATTTCATTTATTGTGTTTGGGAATACTAATTGGATATATCTGTTCTTATTAAGTTAAATTAGCATATACTTCTAAAAATCGAAACAAGAAAGAAAAATGTTACAGTCATAACACTGTAACAGGGATGCTTACTGAGCAGTATTTTTAAGCCTGTCAGTTTTGCTGACTCTCCTCTCTCTTCTCCAGCACTGAAGCGCTAGCTGTCGCTGTAGATGTACCATGTTTCACAGCTGTGCTAGACAGAGGCCAAACCTTAGAAATATCTCCTTCCAGAAGGAGCATCTTGCTAGGTGTCTGACCCCCTGGTTGGCATGCTTGCTGGCTTTTTGGTTAGGTTCCCTGCTGGCAGCTGGGAAACCGGCTATGAGCCTGTGAGAGGTTTGTGTATGCAGGGAGCCATGATGCTGCCTGCCCCTCTTTCCTAGTTTTGGGTTCTCATCTGTGCCCTTTTGATTTTGCAGTTCTCCCTGCAAACATGTATTCCTGTAATCCAGTTCTGGGCCACTATTCAAATACCTTTGATTAATGGCTTCATAACATGGCTGTTTCATCAGCTGCTTTTCAGGAACCCATGTGTTTGGGCTTACAAGGCAGCACCCATGGTTGTGTCATTAAGCTTTTTAAGGAAACAGTTTAAAAAGAAAGAAGTTACCCTTAAACAGGAATACTCAGACCTAAGGAAGCGCTTTCTTCTTATAGTCTCCTTGATTCTATTTTGTGGGTTAGGAAGCACAGGGTGGTTTACTTCCTCAACAAGAAGGAATAAAATGTTTAACCTTACCAATCTGGACTTGCATTGGAAACACAAGGTAATTCAAACTTACCTTAGGATGTGTTGCGTTTATTATGTATGCAAGTCACAACCAGAAATAAACTTTAGGGTCCGAAGGTTATTTTAAATACTTGGAGGAATAAATATTTGATGCTTTTTCCTCACTTCCCACTAACATTCTAAGCATGTCAGTGCTCCCATGTTTATAAATACTTTAGCAGGACCTTGAGTATTTATACCTAATAACTTATTTCTACTCTATGCAAAAGACAGAAAACCAGGGTTAGCTCCTTCTAATCTGTTTCCTTAATCAAACATGCAATAATTTCGATGGTGTGGGAATTGATTGAGAGATGGTCAACCAGTTCCTCTGAGGACAGAACTGAATTACTTTGGGTGTGAATGAGACAAGGGGGGAATATAGTGAGCACCTTGAAAGTAGACTTCAGCAGTAGCACAGTTCAATGCTGCTTTCTCTTTAAATTGCAGCAAACTAAACTGATAATAAAAACCTTTTACTATATCTGGTATTGTACTAATTCTAAATTAGCGTAAAGTTCACAGTGGAATCCTCCTATGACAGCTCTGGTACTGATTCAAGCTGCTGTTTTGTGAGGGATTCGGCTGTCTTCGATCCTTTGGGAAAATGGCGTCCTGCTTCATTAGTGTTAGAAGCCTTGGAAGCTGTATGACATCTCAAGGGTACCAAACCCTCATGAAACACATTACAAATTAATCAGAATGTGTGCAGGCTATAAAGCTGGCTAATTAGTTTCTATATGCTTTTTTTAACTATAAAAATGATGTGCAGGTGCTGGCTTTGCATGGCTGGAGGACTGTTGAGTTTGGACTCGGATCTAAGGCTCTTCGCTTGATCTTCGTGATCGTCATGTATTTGTTCACCTAAGCTTCATTTTCTGAGAGTCCTGTGATTAGTAGTGGAGGTGTGTGCTGTGCTGAAAAGGGAAGTATCTGGCGTGAATCTCGTGTAACTCGAACCACAGCTAAACTCGAACCAAAATAGGTGCCTGATGTTGTTTTCCTTCCGCTGATGCCTTCTCGGCTCCATCGCCACCTGCCCGGCCGCCGCAGGCTGGAAGGGTCGGGCTGACCGCAACCACCTTCCCGCTGCTCCCTGGGCTTGCAGGTGCCCCACAGACCGCCCTCATCGCTAGGGTTTCACTTCCACTCGCTTGAATCCGGATGGCTGCTCTGTCCTGCCTAGGAAGCAGCCCTGTAGATGCTCTGCACAAGAACTTGGGTGGCGTGGGTGCGAGCGGGGCCGGTCTGAGGAAAGGGAGACGGGCGCGTCCTTCTCCTTACCCCCGTCTTACGGCCCGCAGCGGGGCCGGCCGCTAGTCAGCGCTGCGCCTCCGCCCGCCGCCGCCGGCTCCCTGGGAGTCGGGCGGCTGTGGCAGCCCGGCAGCGTAGCTTTGATCGCCTGCGAATGTGCGCTCTCCGGGGGGGGGAAAGAAGGAGCATCCCTATCCCCGTCCCCTTCCCCTGCGCCGCGGCGGCGATCGAGTGCCGCACGACCTCCTGGGCGGCCGCGTCTCGCGTTGAGTGCGCTCGGCGGAGCCGTCTGCCTTTGGAGGGGACGTTTGAAACCTCAGCGTAGGCTATAAAGCGATGCGTTAGGCGTTTCTGTTTACTGTCTTTCTACAGGATCGACAAAGTGCGGCCAAGGCTGAAGTCTCTTTGCTCGCAGTGGACATTTAAGGCAATTACCTGTATCGTAAAATTAAATACCGGTTTCCGCTCGGTGGGGGGAGGAAAGACACAAAAGGATCGTTAAACAGGGAGCTGCTCTCTTCTCCCTCCCGTCATCTACAACAATCGCGTTGCACTTTGCGGTATCTCGAAGGCAAAAGCTAAAATCGAACGATCTGTTTCTAGCCAGTGTAAGGTACGTTGCACGTCAGTGGTAATACTTACAGGAACACATCTTGTCCCTAGTGTAACTAACGCGGCTCTCCTCGGCTCTTGCCTGGAGCGGATCCTGTGCCATCCGCCGTGCGTTCCCTTCGGCGTTAGGATGGAAGCCGAGCTGCCGTCTCTTGCCGAGGCAGTATCGGCTTGCGACCCGCTGGGAGGATGCACCCGTCGGCTTCTCCCCGGCGTTCTGAGGGGCTGCAGCTCCCGCTGGTTGCGTGGGTCGCCCACGTCGCGCCCCGCCAGCCGTCCTCGGTGGGGACCGCGGGCTGGCCGGGTCCAGCTCCCCTCCCTGCCGGCGCAGCTATTGCCGGGGGCTTCGTTCATTTCCCAGATGGGCGTAGATTTTTCTGCAAATCCGCCCGGCAGCGCAACTCTGGTTGCTCGGCATCAGCCGCCTGCCGATATTCCTCATGTCTGGCGGAAAGATGATCTCGGATAGGAGGCTTCTGCGAGCCCGGGTACCGGTACTTGCGAGCCAGCCTTTGCTTAACGGCGGTCCTCGGGTGATAGCAGGAGGCTCCCNGCCTCCTCGTGCCGAGAAAACACAGCCCCGCGTCAGTACCTGCGCGGGAGAGGGAGCCGAGGGGCACACGGGCACTGCCGGACGCCCGGAGCGCTTGTCCCGCCCCTAGGATGGCCGGAGGGCTCCGTGCTTGTGGAGACTCCAACTGTGTTGCTGTAGGGCTTGTGAGAGGGTCTCCAGCCCTGTCCGGCTGCTGACACTGTGAGGGAAACGTGCCTTCACCTCCAGCAGTGCCCATCCTACTGCAGACTGATGTAGCTCGGTAATTGGCTTCGGTGGGCACACGCAGCGTGGTGTGACACGGTAACTGTACAGACACTTGTTTAATCACCGGTCTACTCCGCTTGTGTCCTCCCCGCTTGTTCAAAACGGGAAGGCTCACGATTCGTGCCAGCGACACCTCGTACCGGCATTGTGTCGTGTGTGCTTGTGACTCCATCGCCAAAAAAAGGCTGTTACAGCATTAAACCTGTGCGACTAAAACAGACATTGGAAAGTGCAGAATGCGAGGCTTCTCCTGAAATTGCACCCAAGGGAGCACCATCTGCTGTCTCTCTTGCAAATATTATACTTCTGAATGCATTACCTCTGCCTTCGCTGGGTGCGGGTGCGGAGACGATTACTGTCGAGCTGGAGGCAATTTTCTATAAAGCTCCACGGCAAAACACGTTTATGTTGTGCTCCGTTTCCTCAGCAATACAAACGCACGGTGGTGAGGGTGGCGCTCAGTCGAGCTTAGAGACTTCAGTCTCCGGGGCAAAATAGGTTAGAATGTTAAAACCTTTGTCTGTCTCCCTACACGGCCGCTGCTTCCCTTCGTGAGATGGGAGGCTGTTTACTGTGGGTGATTAACTGAAACCTTGCTAAAAAGTCCCAGGAGTGACTCGACAGCAGCCTCGGAGTCCCCCGGGCTCGGCTCTGGGGATAAAATTGCTTCGTGTCGTCCCTTAGGAAAGCTGCCTTTCTTGGGGCTAAAGCCGGGCGCTGGAGGGCAGGAGGGGCGCTGCTCGGCAACAGCCGGTGACCGGACCGGCCAGAATAGAGGCATTTGCTCCTTAGGGTATAAATTCTCACCTGGGAGAACACAACTTCCTTCCTCCCTACCCAAAAAGGAAGAGGTAATGGTGGGGTGGTTTTTGGTGGGTTTTTTTGTTTTTTTTTTTTTTAAGTGGCAACTGGAGTGGAAGGGACACCCTCCTCCGGGAGAGCTGTGGGTGGGTAGGTAGTGGAGAAAAGCCTTGAAAACCCTCCCGAGACTGGAAGTTTCACCATGCAGCTTTTACAGCTTCCTCGCCAGCGCCACCCGAAAGCCTGCCGGGGAGCGAGCCCCGGCCGGGCGGTGTTTCCCCGCGGCACTAAGGGATGGCGGCTCGTCTTCTGCGGGGACGGGGAAGTGGGGAGGGGGATCCCGAATGTGGAAAATATCAGGACAAAGCGTCAGTGACGGAGAACGAGGGTTCCTACTGCTCCCTCGGGGACGGAGGGTTTCCGAGGCCGGCGGTCCCCCGCGGGGCAGGGGCGCGGACTTGCAGGCGAGCGGCGATGGGAGGGGGCCGGGCAGGGGCTGCGTGGGGCAGGGCGCACGCGTGGAGGGGATGTGCGATGAGAGCTGGCCGGAGGAGGGTGCCCTCAGCACCCCTCCCCTGCTCTGCCCCGTAGCACGCCCCTGGCCGGCGCCCCGCGGCGGAGCACCGGCGGCGGCACTGGCCTCGCCGGGGAAGGGGTGCTGTGCGGGGCGGCGCTGGGAAGGCTGGTGCCGAGTGGGACGCTACGTTAAAAGGTGCTTTTGAAGGCAAAACAATAGTGCACAAGGGCTTCGCTCTTTCCGGGCTGTTTTCTGCTCCATAGGAAAGTTGTCCGGTCTAGACCGTTCTTGCCAGAAAACCACCTTGGCGCTAGATCGTATTTTCTTATATCTGGTGTCTTAAGAAATGGAAGGAAAACTATTATCTGTTGTTCACTCTGAGACACCGTGATTCATACTGAAAGAATAGCTTAACGCTTAACTTAAAAAAAAAAAAATAAAAAAAAAAATCCATCCTAATAATGTGTTAGCTGAAGTCGAGCTATCTTTTGGTAGAAATAGGTGGAGCTATGCTAAGGTACTGGACTGGGACTGATGAACAGAACTCGGTTCCTAGCTGCAGAACTGAGTGATCCCAAGTAACGTGTCAGTACCTCTTCGTCCCACCTGGAAGAAAATTCACAGGTTTTCTTTGCCTTGTCTGCGAGCGGTGCGCCGGGCCCCGGGACTGGTGCCCGGGAAGCCAGCAGCAAGGCTGGGTGACATGCCCTGGGCTGCCCAGATGAACCCTTGCCCTCCCCAATGACCTTCCCCAGCAGCTCCGCAGAGCGGCAGAAGATCACCCGCGGCCTCTGTCC
>VZTL01000135.1:7862-29733 GCA_013400535.1 Scopus umbretta
TCGGAGCCCGCCGGCAGCGGCTGGGGAGCCCCCTCCCCGCGCGGAGGTACCTGTGTCAGGGAGAGGTGGGCGGCCATGCTGCTTCCATCATGCACCGGCCGGGCCGCAGGAAGGACGCGCCGCGGCCCCGGCACTCGCGGCCCAACTTCGGCAACTTCCCCGGCCAAAACCCGGCACCGGATCCCCGCCCGCCCGGCGGCCGGAGCCGGAGCCTCCTCCCCCGGCGCACGGCAGCGGGAGCCGCAAGCGAAACCGGGCGCCGGAGCACGCGCGCCGGAGCCGGAGCCCACTCGAGGCAGCTGCAACAAAAACCCGGAGCCGGAGTTCTTGGCCTGATATGGCGCCGCTGCCAGTTCCTATCCTTTCTCTTCTCTGTTGGCCCTGCTTCTGCTGTAGATGCTTCAAGCGTTTTGAACGGTTACAGTCCCCTAATTTAGTCATGACACAGGTGGGGGAAGTCCCAAAACAGGAGGTGCATCAGGTCTGGGCTCGCTTGCAACAGGATTGGGCCCGGGGCCCAGGAGGAAGCAGCGCGTGAGCCCAGCAGCTTGGCCTCGTGCCCCTCTCCGCTCACAGGGAAACGTATGCCCGCGCGGGCAGCCCTTGGTTGCATGCATCCATCTCCCCGTCAGACTGGGCTCGCAGCAAGCTGGAGCGGGAAGCCAACTGCACCGCATTCTCCTCACCCGGGAGAGACAAGTCCATACAAACTGGCTGAACACGGCAGTCGTGTCACCATTTATTCTCCCACTCTTTCTCCTGCTTAGGGCTCCAGCCTCCCCCAGCCAATCTCCCCCTTCCACAACAGCGCCAGGGAGCAGGAGAGCACAAATTGTTCCTCCTGTGCCTGCTCACACCCGCACACTGGCTATTTCCACTCCTATTCTGAGCTCTTTGCACTACCACATCGTACATTAGTCACTGAGGGTGGAGGGAAAACATTAATTTTTTTTTTTTTTTTTTTTTACTTTACCCCAAGATGGATTAGGCAATTAGGCACAAATTTAAACTTGAAATACACATTTGGACCAGTAAGAGGAAATTACCTGGAGTCATACTTCATTATTGTAAAGGTTTCACAATGTGCTTTATTTTCTTTCTCTGTTCTTCATTCTCTACCACTCTGCATTTTTTCATCCTCTTCAGCTCAGTTTCATGCTTGTGCTAATGCTTATGCCCCACCTCTGCATCCTGTCATTCCTCAGCTGGTAGTCATTCCGAGCTGCTATTTCTCATCATCTGTCATGAAACGTGTGGGATCCCTCCTTCCCACCTATTCTGTAATAAAGTTTTTATAGAAGTTCTGCTTTACCGACATGTTTCTCAGCCACTGCTGCAGCAAGAAAAAGAAGATATGGAGGGGAAGAATATAAAAAACAAACAGAACAGATATAAAATAGTCACACCATTCACATGCTCACTGTCATACCCCTACTCCACCTCACACTCGTTTCCTCCTAACTAAAATCTCTAGAAAATAGCACAGGCTATTATATTTCTAGGATGATTTTTTCTTCTTTGGTCAAAATTGGAATACTATCTCACAATAATTAATACCTGGAAATTAAACCAGAAGATTGCAAAACTACAGCTGTGTCTCCTGAGGACAGCAGTATTTGAGCCCATTAGTATTTGGGAGGGGGCCCCTCGGTAGACATTTGGAGGGTCTGGGTTTCTATTAGCTGCCATGATCTGGCCCTTTGCTCTGTCAGTTGTTTTCTCCTTCTCTCAGTGTCCTCTCCCTGGGTGAGGACAACAGCTAGAGCTTGGCAGCAGACTGGTGGCCTCTCAGGAGAGAGGTTACACCCAGGCTGATGTCTTCTCATTGCAAATAGAAAGAAAATGCAAAACAGGGTAATGGGACCTGGCTCTGGAATTAGAGGCTTGATGTTGAGAGATGTTGCAAGTATGATTTTATAGGCAGGCTATCTGACTCACCAGATGTGTTCTTGCTGCTGTTCCCTTTCTCTCTGCTGGCTATTGCACCAAGTGTTTCCCGTCTGGTCCAGGACCAGACCTGCAGCTGCAGCGAGGCTACTGAAATAAGGGTGTTGAGTCAAGGAACATCAGGGACTTGTAAAGGTACTTGTTTCTCCCAGCAGAGCGCTTCACGCAGGGCAGCCTCACCCAGAGCACGATTAAATGTCCCAAGTCCCCTCCGAGCAGAATGTGCTGTCCAGGAGGTATGTCTGCTCTGGCCGAATGATTTGCCCCTGAGGGCCTGACCTTCCTGAAGCCTCTGAGTTAGAAAATAAACACAACAAACCCCACCGTTTTGTTCCCTCCAACTGTGAAGTGCATAGCAGTCTGCTGATCCAGGGAGCCTTTTCATGCTGCTGTTGAGCTCTCCTAAGCAGCAGCAGCAGACTACAAGTTGCACTTGCTGCTTAGGAACTAGCAGGCTATGCCAGGTACGTGGTTACGTACCTTCACACCCTGGCCATGCATATAGCATGCTTGGCTCCTCTGAGAGGTGGATGGACTTTCAAAACAGGTGGTCATCACGTGTGACCACTCTGTCCACAGTCAGAGTGCAAGGATCGCTCAAGGTAACCACTGTGGCCTCTGCAAATTAAAATAATAATGAGTTCCATTCAATCAATGCTGGATTGATAGTGGTCATGTAGATCTGCTGTTGTTGAGCGTTCTGTGCCTCTCCCACAGACAAACATTGTCTTGGATGCCTCCAACCACCTCAGTTAAAACAACTAGCTCACAGCCTCAGACATCTCTATAATAATTACAACAGCCCTTGTCAGCCTGCTGACAATGAATTGTTGTACTGCAGATTTGTATGAATCTAGAAAGACAGCTTCCAGAAGGAAATAGCTATCTGCTTCTAAGCTGGAATCGAAATGTCATCTCCTGACACAGGGTCATAAAACTGGACTTCATACTTCTTTTCTGTCAAGAGAAAAATTAGGGCTACTTACATTTACCCAAAATGGTTGGCAGGTTTGCAAAACAATGCGCTCCAACTACTTTCTTGGCTTAGCCATGAGCAGCTCACTGGAGCTTGGCTAGGGTGGAAGAGCTCCTGAAATCTGGTACTGGGGGACTTAGTAAATGTACCTCTCCCCTTACTTGCTCCTCAGTGGAAACGCTGCTTTTCTGTCTGTCCCTTTGCTGATCACATGAGTGTTGGCCTTTTGCAATATCTCCTGCACTGAGAGTTGTGTAGATGTTGAAGGGGTGGTGAGATTGTGTGCTGGGTTTTTGGGAAAGCTTAAGAACGTAAGAAAGTCAAAAGGTCAATGAACTAGGTAAAAACTTAAATTAACAGTTTCATTTTATATCTTCTCACATTCAACATGAATTCTCCTGCAGGAGATGTGTTTATCTGTAATCTGCTCTGTAATAACTGCTATATGTTGATCTATTTGTCATAAGATCCTCTAGTACAGGACACTTTTGATACCAAAAGGACATGGAGGCCAGTATTAACATGCTGTTATTTGTAAGTATTATAGGATTTTCTATGGTTCTAAGTATTGACATTTTGGCAAATGGGTACCAGATCTCAGTGTTCCTTATTGTTTCTTTGGAAGTACAATGCAGGAGGTTAAGTCTACACCGGACAAACAAGTGACCACTAATAAATCAAAACCAGCCAAATGGCTTGTGAAGAATGGGGCTCGCACCACTGCAGCTACAATAGCAACAGCATAACTGTTTTGGTGCGAATCCCCATTTCAAGATACAGCAGAAGTATATAAAGTGACTCGTTCTAGTACAATTGACTTGAATTTAAAACCTGTGCTGCAGCAAGACAGTGTAGAAAGGCCTTACACAAATCAGAATCAGACACTAATGACCTCCGTGTTTTACAAATCTCTTATGATCACCAAATATCTTTGTTAGTAAAGCTAATAACATTTTAATCATATCCACTGGCCTCCCTGGAAATAACATCTTAATTGTCCATCCCTTCCTTTATTATAGCTTTGTTTACATTATGGAACAGCACACAGGAAGCCCATTATTTTTTTTCCAAAACAACACGTAGGCATTTAGTATGACTTGTTCTGCTCGTTCTAGGAAAAGTATTATTACAACCCATGAACACTCAGGAGGCTGACTAGAGAAATGACTCACTCCTGCCTCCTGCATACTTGAACATGAAATGATATACCCAGCTTGCTGGAATTTCAGTGCAAAGCAGATTAGTAGCTCCAGTATTATATAAACAGAATTAAGGATCTAAATGTCAGAAGGATTAAACCATTTTGAGTTTTACAGAACAAAAGGAACCATATGCATGAACACACAAAATCCTGGCAAAAAAAGAATTACTATTCTATGTTCAAAGAATGAAATGCAAGGGAACCAGCTCACAGCTAAACAGAGACTGTCTTATGTTGCACAGGTTTCAGAAGCTAAGCAACAGCTGTGCTCCTGATACAAACCAGCATCTTCCCACACTTAGATTATTGAAAGATCCCTCCTGAGAAATGAGGAAGGTCATCATACAAAACTTTGATGACCTTTTGGACTGAAGGTACCTTTTATCAGAAATCTCAGAATACTTTCCAGGACTAGTGACACAAGTTGTTTTAGGAAGTCACAACTGCTGGCGTGCCTTTAACTGGAAATACACCCCAGGATATGCTTTGTGTGCTCTTTACATTTTATACAGCTGCAAGTTTTCTAGACGTAGGGTTACTGATAGGCTGGTATGTTTTAAGGCCATAAGAGACCATTACAACAACGTAGCCTGACCTTCATCAGAAATTCCACAGAGATCTGTTAATTTTTTGCATGGAATCTGTAATGTGCGAGTCCTACAGTGTGGCTTCTAGGAGGATGTCTAGTTACTACCGTACGTACACTGATCATTATAAAAACTGCATAGGGATAATCTGCTGATTCCACTTGTGCTGTGCTCTTGGCTCCTCATGGTGGTTTGCAGACTTTCAAAGTAATAGCTGCTTGAAAGTGTTTTAAAGTGGGTTGTGGGATGACCAAATTTATACAAAACTGTAGCAGTATCAAAGAAGCACAAACTAGGATATTAAGGTATCTTTGCATATTTCTTTATCTGAACAATGTCTTCTGTTCAGATGTTCAGAAATACTTGAATATATCTGAATTTAATTTCTTCATCTGGCAGTCTTATGTCACATGGAAATGGAGTACAGTATGGAATAATTGTAGCTCTTTGTTTTTGTAAAATTATGTCATCTGTATGGCAAATATTCAGAAACCCAAAGGGCAAAACTGTTTTTGAACTGTGCGAATTAGAAAGAACAATCTTAATTTTTTATTAAGAGATTGGAATGTTACAGATGATAATAACCTGAATAAGGCTTGAGTGAATCTCTTCAAAACAATTATGTTTGATGGAAGAGTTGGCAAGTTTAAAATGCAGCACTACAGACCCATCTACACCATTTTAAAACATACACAGTTTATCTTTTAATTAAGACTGTAAGCATATTTTCTCCAACTAATTTGTATGAGCTAATTTCATGGGGCTATACCTTATACCTCAAAAGAATTTGAGAAAATGTAGATATATGCAAGAGGTCAAACTAACCTCTTTATAAACTAGATGGATGACACACAGCAGAGTGACGTTTTTCACATAGGATTTAATTTTTAATTCAATTATATATGAAACACAGAAAAATCTTCAACAGGCACTAATTTGACATGTCCAGCTAATATAGCAGTTGGAGATTCAGCCATTCCTTGTACAGCCTAAAATATGATCTGACAGAAATAGAACAAGTGATACCACTGCTCAAACAGCAACAGTCTTCATTATAGATTAAACACATCGATATTGTGATGTGTATTGTATATTCGACCAAAATGAGGGTTGAAAACTAATATGTTTACAAAGTAGTGGGCAGAAAGGCTTCTACCAACAGTTTCTTCTGTTCCCTTTTTCCTTAGGCATGTTGTCTATACTATAAATCCAGGGAATGCATGGCTTGCCTTTCTGAAACATTTACAAGACTATTATGTTTTAACTAAATAGAAAATATTAAAAAAAAAATCTACACAGTGAATTCCCAGCATTCCCCTAACCTGGAACTAATTCACTCTGTACTTCGCAAAGATTATTAATTCATGTCAGAATTATAAGATACATGAAGTAATTAGGTAAAAGAGCATGTTATTGAGCATTTGAATTTTTTTCTTCTCATGAAATGGTTTGTCTTTAGGATGAACTCATGCCTATTCATGGCATGACACCATTTTTACAGCATTACTGTAAATCTTGATACTAGCAAGTGTTTCTTCTTGAGATTTGCCGGTTTTGCATTCCTAATTCTTTTTATCTTCTTATATATTCTTACCTTCTCAATTTTCTTTCATTTTCATCTAGTCTTAATTGCAATCATAAGAATGTCAAAATGGTTTGGAAATTACAAAAATAAAGTAACACGGATGCAGTAATGTTGGTCTTTAAGACAGAAAACTAGCTCTCCCAAATCACAGTAACCTACTACCTGCAACCCAGTCTTCAAGCTGAGCAAAGATTCAGGCATTAACACAGCAAAACACTACAAACACACGTTTAAATTCATCCTTATTCTGGAAAACACAACAGTCGTGTTTAATTTTACAGCACTAGTTAAAAACTTTCCCAAATTTAAATCATATTCCACTTGGTTTCAGCACTAACCTGTCTCGTGTATGTGAACTACAGTGACGAGACCACTGGTGACAGAACAGAGATCTCAGCTGGGTGATGGCACTGTGACGGCCAAAGGTTCTGTGGGAAGATGAGTCAAAAGCCTTAACAATAGTGGAAAATCAATTGTATTTGAAAAGGTGTTAATGATTTTGCCCTCAGAGTAGACAAGGACGGAGATGATTCGACCATTTCGTTAACCATGACTAAGCCACACTTAAAACTGTGCTAACTAAAATATGTATTTTGATTCCTTTGTTGCTATGGAAAAGATCACAAATTATTGACAAATATAGTGAGAAGCAAGAGCAAAGCATTACTTGCCTACAGATCTATCAGTCCCGTGTGCTGTAAGGGAGACTGCGGGTTGCACTTTGTGAAAGCTATCAGATACCATAGTGCAGCGTTCTTTCTGCAGACAGAAGGAATTTGGTGTGAGTCTGTAGGAATCTACAGATACTCTCTCTGCTGTACTCCCCCTTCTCAGAAACACAATCCTGCTGTATGTCCATAAATGAGAAACTACCATGTGGGATTATTTTTGATTTACAGCTCTGTAGCAGGGTGAGGATTCCATTCTGTTACTTGGCCAACTATTGCACAACACCAGCAGGCAAAATGTTCCTTTAAGTGCAAAACATACAATCCCATTGGTGTCAACATGTAAGACTGAGTAACATTGCCTTAAAACCTCTCTTTGTTTTCTGGACTCCTGAACTAGTGACGTGTAATTATATTTTTTTCATTCTTCTTAATCAGTTTGGTATAGTAATGTAACCTGACTGATGAGATAGCACCTAAAATATTTTCCTTTATGAAAAATGTTTTAAAACATACAACAAATATCACTGCTAAATATCAAAGACTGAATATTATCTCATTGCTGTAAAGTATCGGTGCAGTGAATAGTTCACAATTTAACATATGTTCTCGTTTGATTGCACATGCAATGCAATTGAAACATGAAATATCCTTAAAGATGACCAAATTATTTGCTAAATGACTGATTTGTTTTTCTGGTTTGTTTTTGGGTTTTTTAAGATTAAGTTGCAGAAGTAATGCAGCAGTGATTCAACCTTGATGGAACTGTTTAAGGTGCGCAGATGACTGATCAGATGCAAAAGAGCATTAATTGAATTGGAGCTCCATCAGCTGACAAGGACTTGCTTACCTTTCTGTCACCTTATGTTTCTTTCCAATTATCTGTAATGAAAGATGTTTCATCAGCTTCACCTGTTGTGTTCAACAGATGTAGCTACAAAAGTCTGGTGACCATTCATAAAAAAAGTTTCTTTAACTGAGTTTTAGTAACGATTAAAGCAGCCATGGAAAATATTTCCAGTGTAATAACCACTGTGACTGTGAAAACTACCTCATGGATTTCAGTAGTTTCACAATAGCTTTTCAGTCAAACTTGTTCAGTTTACAAATAAAAGTACATTTAAATATATTCTGGCCTTAAAAATGCACCCCAGAATCTGAAAGACAAGCAGAGTTAACTCCCGCTGTTATTGGTAATAATAAATTAAATGAGGTCACAAAAGATAAGAAGCAATTGAAGAATGTATTGGTATATTTATGCATATGTATCTATATCAGATTACCAAAATTACTAATGATGATGCACAAGTATCAAACCAGCCAGATTTTTCAGATTCCCCTATCAGTTTAATTTGTGTAAACATGACAAATAAATTTGTCCTTCTTTAGAAGGACAACCCCCTCAAGGTGCTCACAAGACAAATAGATATGATGTATAAAAGCGACACAAAGAACACTGAGGTCCAAAAGAGGAAAGTACCGAGGTTTTAGGTATAAGACAGAGGAAGAAGCCATATAAGCTAGATAAGATCAGATAGCTAGACGAGTTTTGCAGAAACAGAGGATGTGTTCTTCCTAAAATATTCCCATGATTCAAAAGGATTCAATTATATCAAAACCTGAAACATTCTTGATTGTCAGTCTCTTCCTATTTACTGAAGAGATATGATTTGTTCCTGTTTGCTCTAGTGATTTTTACTTAGAGAAAGATTTGTAAAAAAAAAGATTTAATTAATTTCTGTCTCCTTTCCTTGTGATAGCTCTGGATGATGGTAAATTACATATATACAGATGAACATCAGAAAAAAAATATTTCAAAATCATCAGTAGAGTTATTTAGTTACTGTAAAATGAATATATAAATGAGTGAGTTAATTTAACTCCAATTCTCCTAAGTAGGGAATAAATCCAAGGCTTAAAATTAGCTGTGGGTCTGCTGCATGGGACTACAGAACAAATCCAATAGCTAGATGGCACAACTGTCAGCCCAAAAATACAAACCATACAGGTACCTTGTAGAGATCAAGGTCAAGAAAACCTATATTGTTGTATTTATAAATACAGGTATCTGCTGTTTATTCTTGCTTTTCAGTATCCTTATTTTTGTAGTTGGGATTCTCAGGTATGCATGATGTCTGTTAAGTCTAAACAACAAAAGTTTGTGACAGGCCTGGATGATATCACAAAGTTTACTGTATTCAAATAAAAGTCAACATAATAGCTAATTCTAATAATTTCAAATCCTTTATTCCAGTATATGGAGTTCCTACAATCACAACTTAAGAATCTACAATTATCCTCAGTATAGGATTGAGACTTGCATTTACAGAATAATCTGAAAGATTAAGCGAGTTACCAACATTGTCACACAGACACAGGCTTTGAAAAACCTTGGCGTGCTAGATCTCTGTCTTTTGCAGAAATAAAGCACAGCAAACAAAGCTGATATGCATGGCATCTCAGAAAGAGTAGTTACTGATTAAAAGAATGAGATAGAAGACCTGGGGGCGTGGTGGCCATTTTGTTTTTTTTTTTAACTATATTTATGATGTGCATTGGACAGCAAATTGGAGCAGATCCTACAGCCAGGCTTTTTTTGCTACCAGTGAGGCTTCAAAGGGGAAAAGTATCCAAAAATTGCTTCAGGACATGGATGAGGAAACTTTTGATCAAAGTCTCTGATAGAAGCACAGAAGCTTGGATCGCTTCCTTGAGTTTCTAAATCACTTTATGGGTATGTTTCCAGTCAAGTGACTGTGAATTACTGTATTTTTAATCGAATTCCTACTTCAAGAAATGTGGTAGAGCAGGACAGGGGGCTTGGCCTATATAACAACTGGCACAGACGAAAGCCAGCCAGATGGCATTAGTCTAAAAGAGTTCTCTTGCCCAAAATATAGCACCTACGTCCTTGGCAGATTATAAACCCAGCAGAGAATCTCTCTCTCCCCTTTACCATTATCATACGGCTGACTTTTTTACATATCTGCAGTTCTGTCCCCTGCCCTTGTAGCTTTGTGATAACTTAACAAATTGTTCATATGAGCAAAGCATTTATTCTACTAACAAGATTCAAAAAGGCAAAATTCTAATTAGACCTTTTTTTTCTTACCTCAATTTGGTACCATTGCTGAAAGCGTTCATCAATTCCTGTAGCTCTTTTTGGATTGCTAATTTAAAAAGTCATACAACTTAATACTTGAGTAAGCAATGTAATATAAAGATCTATTTTTGATCAGATGAGTAGATTAAATAGATTACAAAAAGTAAAATGCCTAAAATTTTAGATGTGCAAATTGTGCATATACAATTATTTGATTAAATGAACTATACGTGCTACTTCTAGCAGAAAGAAATCTTTCCAAGCACCTCACTCAACCTAGTGTCTTAATTCATTGAATAAGATCTACCCAAACAATATAACAGATCTACATTTGGTCAACGCTCTGTTCACAATTTATTATAAACTATATTATTTAAGTCTGATCCTCGTCACCAGAGGACTCAAACTTTGCTGATAATGCAAACAATCTGGGGTATTGGTTAATGTGAAAAGCCTATAAAAAGGACATAGAATAATCTAGAAAGAGAAGCTACGACAGTTACATGTATCCCTCAAGTCTCCTGGCTGGTGCTAGATTTACCATTACTTCCATCACTGCATTATGTGAGCAAAATTTCCTTCTCTCATACAGAACTGCACAACTGCTATCCAAGTCCATAGTTTCAGTGTATTCCATGAAGAGAAGATGGTTTTATGTCAGTATCTACTGCTTGTAAAGAAATCTCTTCCACCTCCAGCCAGCATGTTATTCAACAGCTGCAACAGAGCTGCACAATGCTGATGAGAGGGAAGCAATGTGTTCTACTGAAGACCGGACAAGGAAATGCCTAAAACTGCAAGCTGACTGAAAGAGTAAAAGGAATTGAGTCAGCGTTCTGGGGAAAGGAAGGAATAGGGAGGGGTGGAACAAGCAGTGTATCCTTCCAAAAAAAAAAAGTATGTTCAATGCAGATAACGTATGAAAAAGATAAGTGCTACTAGTATGCCATACATAATCTAAAGTTCACCTCATGCACCATTAAAGTTTATGGATCAAATCCTCTTTCCTGGCCAAGGTGTACTTGCGTAACAAAGGCTCTCAGAGCGTTGGTTGTAGCTTTCTGATTCACTACCCAGTTCACCTCTAGCACTGTGATGGGACTGGAGATGATTCATTAAGAGAGGGAGCCAAATTGCACCCTACAAGCCCTTCAAGACACTGTTTAAATGGGCTGTAAAGCTGGTTACTATATCAGCCCTTACTCCATTAAGAACTCTTCAGTCTGAAGGAGAAATTTCCTAGCTGGGGACCTTGGGTGGTCTTCTCTTATTTTGCACTGCCTGAGCACTGTACAAGGAGTGAGTACGGCCTAAAGCTTTCCACTTATAACCTTCCTCAAGTTTCTCCAGCTGTATGAATGCTTCAATTTCTCCAAAATAAACAGAGTTTATTTAGACATATGATTGCACATCCATGTTTACAGATCGCTAAACTGCAAATCCAATTCAAATTTCTTGTGTTCAGGGGAACTGTATCCCTGGATGCAATGTGCCCTCTGAGCATGCATAATTTGAAACAGATGGCTCAACAGATGAGCTGCCAAACACACAAGGCCAATCCAAATGCCATCCAAAAGTAAAAGTTAAGTGGGATAAAAGTTTTCCTTGTCCCATTTTAGATAAATAGGGCCTATCTGCTTGGAAGATGCTCTTTCCTCATTTTCTGCCTTTCTACTTCTTCTTTTCAAATATTGCATGCTCTAGAAAACAAATTCAATTTTACCAGCTACCAAGATTTTATCATATATTTTCCAATTTTTAGATTGTTTTTGTAATAAAGCTCTAGCCTCTGGAGTTAAGAGCTTTCATGGCTCATTTGAGCTTTAATTTTAAAAAGCAAACAAGAAAGCAGCAAAATATAGGACCTTTCTAGCCTTCAAGGTTGCCAAAAGCTTGAAAATGTGAACCCTGAAGGTTCAGAGACCAAAATTCCTTTTTAACTTATGCTTTGGTTGGCAGGGCTCGAGCACAAATAAATAATTTAAAATGCCTGGAATATGAAGTCTACTGATTTCCCATTTAAACAATCTGATAGAGGAACAGCTACCAGAAAGTTCTCCCTAGCTTATAATACTTCCTAGCCTTTCCACGGGACCCCCTGCCAAACACTTGGTTCATGGCTTGCCTAGGTGGAGGCATTGTTCCTGCTGGCATTATTATGCTTCAGGCAATGCCTTCACTGCAAAGTAAACCTGATTTAAAGCTACCATATGTCTCGGTTTTCCCAGATATGCCAGTTTTTTCCATCTGGATTTTTTTCCCGAGGCTACACACATCTATGTACACTTACATCCGTCTATTAATCTGTCCATCTCCCCAGACTCTGTAATTAGTTGTCTGAATATCTTAACGTCGGGAATCCTGACACAGTACATTCAAAAAAATCCAGAGTATGGCAGACTGCATACTGCAGGGTTTCTCTGTGCACCAAAAAAATCAAACATTTCCAAGAAGTAATTACACTGTCTGGTCATTCACTGTACAGAATATACCCATGTTGCTACTGGGAACAGAAATGACAGCCATCACTTGAGTCAGTCAAGCACTACTGAGATTAGTTACACCGCAGAGCATTACCTGTGTTTCACACAGTCACTGCATCAGCTGACACTGCACTGATTATCCCCAGAAATCTTTCAAGTACTACAATGCTACAATTAAGGATTTGTGGGTATACAGGATTCAAGCTAAAAACCACAAAGAAATTGTAAGTTGAGTTAACTCCACGGCCAAGACAAATACTCTTGTATTTGTATAAAATTGGTCCACCACCTCTAAGAAAAAGAACGTGTTTTAGAAATTCAGTGCAATGAGTAAATTTAATGCAGCGACTCCATAGTGATTAAACATATGAGACATCACCCCTGATACTTAACAGTTCAAATTCCCATCCAAAAGCATAAAACCAAGTAGACATAACATTTCACGGACAGAATGGGTTAATGTTATCAATATGTAAATGACGGTTGGATCAGGGAAAACTGTGGGTAGGATTTTGTTTTGTCTAAAATTGTCAGATATGTAAAACAAAATCTGAAAGACTGGTAAGACAACAGTTCAGTTGCTACTGATTTTGCTGTATTCAGAAGAGCTACATCTTTTCTCTAGTTGGTATACTAGAAACAGCATCATTAGAACTAGTCAGCATAAACTGGAGAGTGTAATAAGAAAAGCTCTTCTTACTCAATATGAATAGCAGAGCCTAACTTTGGCTATTTACATGCTTTAATCTTTAAGTCAATGGGATACATTTTGCTCTGATTATGTACACATAACCACATCAACACCAATGGAACATACAAGTATGAACAACTTTTCATTTGTTCGGCCTGAACTGGAAACACCCAACAAAACTCATGCTTTCTTTTGTTCATATCTTCTTTCAAAAGACTTAATGCTGCTAATCTACAAACAATATTGCAAACTTGACCAGTAAATTAAAACAAGCTATCTATTCTGTATATCTCAAGTAAGTATACAACTGTAAGAAACTATGAAATCCTAAGCATTACCAACTTCAGCTTGTGCTCTGGAAATCAAAGTCTCACTGTATACTGCAGACTATTTGTATAGTTAGACTTGCTTATTGGTGTATTCCTCACAAGCCTGTTTTCAAAAATTAATTCTCTTGGGCAATAGGAAACAAACGATGTAACTCTCCACTTTCTGACAATTGTCCAGAGAATTCCGTTAACTCCAGTAGCATTTACAGATTTTAGTATTAAAGTTATTGTAGCATTTGCTTAGAAGTTATGTTGCAGTTACCGTTCCAATTAAATAGTTGATCAGGGCACTGGGAAGTACGAATAAAACAGACTGAACTTCTGAAACTTGGAAGCAAACAGATGCAACAAGGCCTGGATTTTCATCAAGTTCTTGGCTTACAAACTGAGTAACAGAGCCGCCCCGTGCGTGCTGCTGCCTATGAGCTGAGTAGGATTCCCTCTGTTTCAGTCCATGACATCTGGGCTTATGTGTGCAGTTCTGAGCAACTTCAGCTTCAGCGAAAGAAGTGAAACTGCTGATGTTAAAAAACGGGCAAAATAATGTTGGACTACTACAATACAAAACTAGGTTACAATATTGTTAAAGATCCCCACAGAAATTCCACTCTTTTGCTGAGGAAAAAAAATAAAACCCAAAGCCCTCCTTGAAAGGGTACCTATAGAGTCCCTTAGCTAACTCTGTGAATAAAGAACATAATAGAGGTAGTGGCTCAGAACAAAGGTCTAGAGTAGCCCGGTGTCCTGTCTCCAGCAGTGGCAATAGCTAGTAGCTATGGAAGATGATAGGAGTAGATAAGCATATAGTGAGACTGCCCTGGTGTACTTCCCAAACCTCCAATAATTTACAAACCAGAAGTCACCTGAGCTGGAGTTGTTTAATTGGTGTGAGTGGTTGTTTTACTCCAGACAGCTGATGCATGTGCCCTATATTTCCCAGGCTTTCGTCTTCATACTGCTAAGGTCAGAAACCTAGCCAGGGTGGGCTAGGGCTTTCCCCTGATCTTTGAACTTGGCTTTTCTTCCTGCTGACACCAGGCTGATGAAGCTGCAGGAGGTGCTGCTGTAAGCCAGAGTCTCACTTCATCTGGAAATCAGAGGTGGCTGCATCCTGCACATGAGTCTGTTAGTTCACACATAGCCGGAATAGTCTCCTGACAGCTCCCGAGAGCGGTCAAAGTAGTGAAACACACATCTGCTCTCTACACTGAGGTCCAAGTGCAGATCATTATTTTGGGGGAGCCATTTGAGCTTATTCTGCCAATTCTGGTGGCTACTTATTTTTCTTCTACTAAATCGATTCTCCACTTCTTTCTCCATTTCTCATGGAAAAGAGAGAGAGAGTTGAGTAGGATGAAAAAATAGTTTCTGCATTTTTGCTTCCATCAGAACAAGGAGGAAGCAAATCCTCTAAGCAGGCACCAGAAAGGATTATTTTCATTCTCAGATAAAAAGAAAAAGACTTATCCAATTTTGGTAGGATAAACCTTGTTACCTTTGCCTCCCATCCTTATACAAGAAAGTGTAACCCTAAAGAAAGACCTTTTTGGCATCGCAAAATCAGGGCAGTATTAGATGAGGGATTATACTGTATACAGGGCTCCTCCTGTGTACAAATCACTGGGAGTGATCCTAGATCTAAAGGAAAATGATTTGGCCTTAAATCCCAGAAGGAAATGCAGAAGGAGCTGGAAACTGATTCTAAATTGACATAACTGAAACTTAGTTTTAACAGATATTCCTTTAATACTTCTAGCTATGGAAATAAAATGAGTAACAGAAGCACTCATGGCATAGTGCTCGTTCTGTATACGTGTTCTATGATTGATTGCTCAGCCGTAGGTCTCCTTGACTTGACTTTTATCCTCCCTTCTATCTCCTTAGTTTTCCTCCTAGTACCCTAAAGATTACCATAGTCAGGTTTATGCTTAAGTCTAATACATTAATTCTGCTATCTACCTGGGGGGGAGGAAAAAAAAAAAAAGACAGAAGGAAAACAGTATTTTCCCCCCAGATTTTAATAAGACTTTGTACCAGACAGCATGGATACTGTTCATAACAGCCTAATAATATGCATATATTTTGGAACCTACTTGTGTATGTGTATACACTAGCTTTAAATACTAGTTTTGATATTGCTGTATCTATTAATAACAAATATAGTATATAAAGATAAACAAATAGTATATAAAGAAAAAATAAACACTCCTTACTGAAAATAAACATAGCATATAATCCTTATGACTAAGGACAATACTCCTTAAAATATTAAATCAGTTCTTACCTTTCCCTTGCTAAATTTGCTACACATCAAACTCTACTGTGAATAGTCCAAATTTTGTGTGAAGACAATGTATCTATTGCCTTCTTGCAAAACAAATTGACTACAAAAAGCAAGTAACTTTATTTGAAATATATTAATAGGCCAAACACTACGAAAAGAGGAGATGGTGGGAAAGTTTTGGGAAAAGAGATTATGCTTGTTTGCCTTTTAGTACAGTGGTTGCAGTGAAGTAAACATTCCAGTTGAGCAGCATTCCTCTCTATCTTTTCAAAGTCTCTGTGAAGACTAAAGTAGAAATCACTTATTTGCGGTTGAGAAAATAGCATGGACTTCTGCATTAAATTTTAAATAAATTCTGCCCAGAAGACGATAAGATGCTTAAATCAAATGATGAGATGTTACCCATCTAAGCAATGCATTAGGAGTATAAAATGCAATTCAGCATGCTGTGAACTCTAAACTCTTGTACTCAGCAAAGACATCAGGCCTGTTGTTCTCAAAACTAAATTATGATGCTGTACGTTTTATAATAAAATAATACTAAGATTACAGTGAATCATTCACTCTGCAAAATTAATTCCAGCATTTTTGTAGTTGCTAGATTGATTTTCAGATTACCAGGGCTCAGTCTATGTGCAGATGGAAAACAGCTCGTATAACTGTTCAGTATAAAGGCTAGGCAAATCTTTTAATTCTTTTGGACTAGATTTATAGTACATTTAAGTTACAGATTTTGTTAGAAGGTGCTTTCCCCGTTAAATTTGTATTGCTTTTAATGCCTTCATTTCTAAACACTGAAAGATCTCAAGTGTGACCAAGACACGTGGGAGGAATTCTCTGCCCTCTGTAAAGGGGCAGGTACCCACATTTCTAAATGACAAAGCCCCTCAGCAAGTTCAGAAATGTAACGTACTTCTCGAAGAAATGTTGAGTCCTAAAATACCAGTTAACATCTCTTGCAACTCCCAGATAATGTCATTATGTCAAACTGTCCTGCAAAACTGTACCCTGAATTTACTTCTATGAGACCATACCAAAATTTAAGTTACATATTTGTTACAAAGCTCCTCAAATTTACAATGCCCTTAAAATGTGTTTCTCTATAGACCTTGTAACAGGATTTGGTCAGTAAGTGAGTCACTTGAATTGCTTAACTGGATACCATCACACCCTGTTTTTAACACACACTGCAACATCTCACACACTTTTCCTAGTCCTGTAAAGTATCGGTGCCAGTTAGGCGAGTCAGCTGCGCCTTTGCTGCATCATCCCCCAGACATACAGCACTACTAGAGAAGACTAAATAACTACAGATAAAAGAAATCTTAGTTTCAGAATAATCTCTATCTATTTTAAATGCAGGAGAGATTCTTCAGCTTTCTTAAAGGGTCTCACATTTTGGCTGAACACATCCATGTGTTTTGGGGAAATGGCTCCAATGTCATAATACTTTCCAGTGCAGCTCTAAACATGCCACGAAAGGATGCAAATCTGGACAATAATAAGGCAGATCTTTATAATGTTCAGAAAGAAAAGTCCCTTATCCTGTGAAATCTAGTCCAAACACAGCCGTAAGTTGTAAGTAGAAACAGAACAGGGACTCTGTGGCCTAAAGACTTTTATTCCATACAAGCTATAGTAATTCAATTTTTTCTGGTGTATGCTAATATGGAGCCATTTAGAAGACTCAGAAAGGTCTGCTTAGCCCTCAGCGAGGTTCCTCATCCCTGAACTAGAGGAATTTATGACAATTCATGAAGATCAGAAAAAAAATAGGTTAAAATGGACAGGATTGAGAAAATTTATTGCTAATAGCTTTTATTTGCTGGGATCACACAGGGATTGGCAAGAAAGGCCGAAGATAGAATTATATGCTTGCCTCAGAAAGATGGAGAATGAACTACTGTCTTTGTTCCACTGTATTGCCGATTTTTTTTCATAAACATTTGTATTAAAACCAGTGACAGTGTAAGAAATCTATTCAGAAAACCTACTTACTATGGCACTTATTGGCATACTTGATTTAATTATCCTGGTTTAAGAATGACTGATTGTAGGGTAAAGATGATTCTCTTCCATCTATCATCCTCTCTGTAACCCCCTAAAAAAACCATAACTCCGAAGAAATAAAATAAAAAATGTTTAGCCTCTGACTTTGTTCCTATTCTTACTGTAGTCAGCATATGCATAGAGGGACTAGAAAATACCTTTAAAGGACAGCAGCAGGAGACTAAGGATGACACAGAAGGCTTAATCTTCTACTTGACTGTAGTTTATTAGTGCATTTGTTACCCATTAAAAAAAATCAAATGGAGGAAATTTTTTCCTGAAGGTACAAATAAAAGACATTACTTGCTACCAACAAGCAGAAAAAGAATCATTCACCGTCAGGCTAAAAGCTAATTTCTTAATTATGATGATTATGTTGTCAGTAGTTGACACAGTGACCCGATGGGACAAGAAATGCAAAATGAAACTACCAGCCCTTTTCTGAAGTGGGAAAAGAAAAGGAAACAAAATGTCATCTGTTCTCTTCTCAAATGGCTTCCTTATGTTCTACAGAACCCCAAGCAACTGCAGCTGTTGGGAGAAGCTAAAGCTACTTTCACTGCTGCCAGTCACACTCCCAGACACCCCTAAGGAAACCCACAAGCCACACAACTTCATCACCGAGGTTCTTCAAAGTTAGTTCAGCTATAACTTCAGAAAATTTACAACAGAAAACCATTTTCCACTTAAAGAATCAGACTTTCAGTATACTCCTGCTTCTCATTTCCTTTACCCTGGTCCTTCACTGGTGTCTACTCTAAATCGGCAGTACCTTCCTCTTGGCTAGAAACCACACAGATTTAAACTGTAATGGCCAAAAAAACGCAGATGTAATTTATTGGACAAGCTTGGACAAAGTAAAAGAACATAGAAGAAATTTTTAAAAGTAGGGTGCAAGTTGGGATGTCCTGGAAAACACAGTAAGGTTTGGGCATATCTGGGGTTTCCCCCTACGTTGCTGCTGGCACAGTCAGAGTACTCCGGAGGCCACTTTATGGGCTAAACATTGTGGCTGGTCAGGAAATCTGTGTGTGGCTGGGACTCCACAGCAAGATAATTTCACTGAGACCTCTGTGTGGCAAGAGAATAATGCTGGACAAGATTTTCAGCGGATGGAGCAGTGTATAAAACAAAGGCAGCACAGGGTAACAGCTGCGGCTTTACGCTTTTTGCGGTTTTTCTGTGGATATCTGTAGTACGTAATTCCCTCAGGCGACAGTAAGAACTCTACCTAATGTTAAAGAGGGCGACAAACTAGTCTAATTTAAGTTTGTAAAATACGGAGAACATCACAATAAAACGGTCTATAATTACAGAAAATAACAGCTCTTTGCAACCGTTCCAAATTGGATACAGACGGAACATGTTAAAGCAAACTAGATTCTTCTATTACGGAAGTAACTTACTAGCTTCTATTTTAAGTAATTTTTAATTCAAAATCATTGATGCCGAGATGTAACATACAAAGTATATGAAAGTAGGTTATATCACAGTTGTGGCTGATTTCAGTTTGTTGATTTGTTTACATGAACTAAAATGTTTGCACTGATCTTTCCAAACAGTTTGAATGGGCACCTACAATCTTTATCAGAAGGATCTAACTAATTAAGCCTAATCCCTTCAACAACACCCTCATGAACCATGTTCAATATATACTGGAGTAATCCGATATACACAGAAGACACATCATCCTGGCATGTCAAGAAAGTACATAAACCTATATGATACTGTATCCTGAATGCTGATAACAGACTATAGTTTCACATGTATTTATTTCAATCTGTGTAGGTTTTTTTTTGAAAAACAATGATTCTCTGATCTCTGCCAAATTATCTAAAGAGAATAGCCACACCACGTTTCTAAAAGAAACCTTGAGATTCATTCCCCTTTAACACCTGTTAATACAACCTTTCCATCTACTCTAGGGCTTTTATGGTTTAGCTAAATTGAGCTAGCTATAATACATGCTTTTTCTAGTGGAGACAAGTCTTTGGCACATTTCCTCTCAAAAAAGTCAAAGAGAACAAAGAACTAGTAAGATATTCAGTGTACGCCAAAGTTCAGCAAATTCAGCCTCTGGCAAACCAAGGTAAATAGAAAGCTCTTCTGTCGAGAATGTCTCATTGAGAATGCTCTGCCTACAGACCGCCCTTTCACAGTTAAGCCAACAATTTTTTTGCACAAGCTCTTTGCATAGTTTCAACTGTTGTGGTATAATACAGTCAAAGTAGCGAGCTGAGATAATAAAGCTCCAGTTCAACTACAGCTTTAAATGGTAGTACTAGTAATGTTCTGGCACCATCTGATGTTTTTTGTTTTGCTTGCCTGGGTATAATCTCTAGGCAGCCGTGCTTTATTTAGTCAGTGAACCTAAAGACGAAAACAGGCTACTAAGGTCATATGCAGCTTGAAAAAGAATGTTATCAAAATTAACAAGCCAGGTTTCAAGACTGAATGGTGCATTAGCTAGATTAGACCGGTAACACCATGCACAAACACACCACCAGGTGACTCCAAGGGGTATTATAAAGTCAACGTCATAAATTCCACTTGGTAACAAACTACTAAGCAATGTGACACATGAAATGGGAGGATTATGAGAAATACGGAAGTATTTATTATTTTCTAAAATCAAACACAGAAGCTCTACCTTTGAACGATTCTTTTTCACCAAAGGGTAACTGGGATGATTTCTCTATTAAAATTAGCTTAACTTAGTAAAGTTGCAACGTTGTAAGACTAGCTCTATCTCAGCCTTACTATACAGGGATTTTTATACTAAAATCATAAAAAGAAACAAATGGGTTTGTATTTGGTTAAAAAAAGGAAAGTTATTCCATGAATACTGTAAAGATTGCATGACAAAGACAAACCGCAGGGTAACAGCACTCTCTCTGCTGCTATATTGTCGATCCCTAGGAAGGAACATGCGTATCTCTATGGGTCCCTTGAAGCTTTTAGGTTAAAGTACAGCTGAAGCCAGGTACTCACGTCAGAGCAGATCAGTGCCAAAGAACATGCCTTGCACTAAAGAACAGATTTGTAACCGCCCATAGGTCCTGGGGAATTCATTCCACATTCGTGGACCAGAGCAGAGGAAATCTGTGTCCCATTTAAGTAAGCCCTACCCTTTAAAGGTTATCTCAGGTCCGGTTTGGTTTTGGTTTTGTTTTTTTTTTTACACCCCGGGCCCTCCCCGTATAGCCCCTTCAGGAGAAGGCCCTTGGCCTCGATTAGCAAGCCCGACAGGCGCTTCGGACAGGCCAGCAACGGGGAGGCAAAGGGACAAGCACGGCAGCGAGAGAANCCGCTGTTGCCCCTCGCGGGGAGTTCCCTGCCTCCCGCCGTCTCGCGCCGCCGCTGGGGTCTCGGAAGCCGTAGGTGGCTCCCGGGGCCTCACAGCCACCCCCGGGCGGGCGGCGACCCCTCTCCCCCGGGGGAGCGGGGCCGGCCCGCTCGCTCCGGGTGTTCCGGAGCCTTGCCCGGTGACGGCCTGCGGCNAGAGCAGATCAGTGCCAAAGAACATGCCTTGCACTAAAGAACAGATTTGTAACCGCCCATAGGTCCTGGGGAATTCATTCCACATTCGTGGACCAGAGCAGAGGAAATCTGTGTCCCATTTAAGTAAGCCCTACCCTTTAAAGGTTATCTCAGGTCCGGTTTGGTTTTGGTTTTGTTTTTTTTTTTACACCCCGGGCCCTCCCCGTATAGCCCCTTCAGGAGAAGGCCCTTGGCCTCGATTAGCAAGCCCGACAGGCGCTTCGGACAGGCCAGCAACGGGGAGGCAAAGGGACAAGCACGGCAGCGAGAGAACGGAAGGGGTGCCGCGGTGCCCGGGGTTTGCGGGGCCGGGGTACCGCGCTCCCGCCCTCCCACAGCCCAAGCACCAGGCTGCCGTGCCCCTCCCCACACCACCGCCACCGCGCAGCCCTCCCTCACGCCGGGCCCTCCGCCTCCCCTGAGCCGTC
>VZTL01000137.1:5138-32156 GCA_013400535.1 Scopus umbretta
TAATATATTTTTTTAACTATATACCATACACTAAAATATCCTGACAGTCTATTGTAGAGACTATGTGCAACTTCATTGGACCCATGACAGACTGGGCTTTTAGAATACTGTACTCGATCTCCTGTTAGTCTTGGCAGCTTTGAGGCTTCTGCCGTCACAACACAACTTCAGCTTTTCTGAAGTATTCAATATCCCTGATACTGACTTTTAAAAATATGGTCTCTCTGGAAGGCAACAGAAGCACCTGTCATTTGAGTTGCTGTGGTTTCACCAGGTTTTCTACTCCTTTTCTTCTTTGTTGGAGTCAGATTTAAACAGTTTTGATTCAAAGGATCTGCATAACCATCTTGGGACTCTCCCTATTTTGACATTAATGCTGGCATTCATGGCACTTCACAGCAAGTGCTTGCTAGAAGTTCCTTTCATTGACATCTTATTAATTTCAGGTACAATAAAATGCTGCTGGCTCATACTTAAGAGTTCTAATAAAACAATGTCCTTACTCCCTTTCCCCTCCTAATTCTATCCTTCTATTTTATCTCTATTTTCTCTTTTCTCTTTTTATGCTCCCTATAGTTTGACCTCAGGATGAACAAGCATATACACATGCATATAGGTGCAGTCTCCTCATAACTAATACCCTACAGCCCCCTTTGGTTTTGACAGATTTCTGCCTATTTGGTGGCTATGTCAGCATCACAGCTCCAGTCAGACTTGCTCTTCACTGCAATCCTAATGGGCAATTTCAGGCTCATGATGAAGAGTACGACAAACAGGCAAATGGCGGTAAGCACGCAAGCTTGAAGGGGTTTCATTGCCAGCTCATTATAGCTCCACTAATGAGATTTCCATCCAATTTGTGGGATTGCAGAGCTCAACTCAAAAAAGGGACAGAGCTACCAATACAGTAGGATTAGTATGCCTTATTAAAAAAATAACCTTTGTTAAATCAGGACGCAGTGGTTAGGGCAGTGTCCTTATACACTGGCACAATACAAAAACAATTGCTGGATTATTTACATTACACTCATCAGCTTGGCATAATTGCTGAAGTGATGTAAAACTCATACAATTCACTTAGGCAATAACAAATACATACTTTATGTACAATCTTCAGTAAAGTACAGTTAGTAAGATTTTTGCTAGCAAGTAAGAACCAATACTGTTTGTGAAAATGCCTTTACAATGAATCTTGGGATGCGTAAAGTAAATGGCAAAAAGAAATGGAGATCCTGTAACACTAAAATAGAAACCTGTGAGGAAATAGAAAGGCATTCCCCAGTTCTGTGATTGTACATGAGGGACTGAAATTCTAAAAATGTGAACAAGTTCTAGAAATTTAGAAAAAGGGTTTTTTTAATTCACTCAGAGATCTGCCATCCACACTCCATGATTGCTAACCTCCAAGTCTCAAATTCAGTTGTATTTATTATTTGCTTAGGTATAATTATTTCTTTTGATTAATCCAGTCCCTATGTAAGCCCCCTTGAAATACGGACCCTGCTTCTTCAATTCTGAACTCACTAACAAAAGATGATCATTTCATTATTCAAATATGCAGTTATTATACATCTCAATAGGCCTTTTATAAGCACAGTTCTAGCACATAACCAAATTGAAAATAGTTACAAGTTTGTTTCATATCTACCAGAAGTAGATCTTAGTTCCTTAAACTGTACTGTCTTTACCTTCACTACAGGATATAAACATAGTTCTCTGTGTTGTGAGGGCCTTATTCTCCTGAACTTTTGGAAGTAGCAAGTAATATTCAAACTGAGAACTAACATTTTTCCTCTCCAAACATTGCTCTGTCTCCATGGAGGCAGATATTTCTGTCTAAATCCACGTGACTTTTTTAAAAACTGCAAAGCACTGTAACAGGATTTTTTTTTCACAGTAACAAAACCTCAGTTCTGTAACCAAATGGAGTCAGCCTGGTTTAATCAGGCTATCAATCACCCTGCAGAAACTAGAGAGGAGGCAAACAATTTTTTTCCATCTCCTGCAAAGGCACAGAATATGCCATCAAAATTTCTCAGTGTTGCAGTGGATCAAATTTGGCATGGAACTTCCACCAGAAGGTAGAAATATCAGGCTCTGTTACTTAACCCACTGCAAGTCATTTGTAAGCCATGCTAAGAAAAAGGCAAAGCTACATTTAGGGACCTTCTCAAAAATGCTGGGTAGTAGGAAGATCATTAGAACGTGCTACCAGACTGCTACTCAATCAGCCATCAGCCAATACTTACTGCAACAGGCTGGAGACCCAAAGCATCTGCCAGTCTTGTAAGGCAGGCTCTCAAAGTGGCAAACACATGCCTCAGTCTGTTATTTTTCACTCACTGCACACCAGCAAGTCCAGCTGCTATCTGGAGTGTCTCAGTAAGCACTGGACTTGGTGAGGAATCATCCATGCTACAGACTCTCTGGGCAAAAGGAGAGCTGTGCAGCACTGGCAATGGGACCCAGATTTCTTGAGCTGTGTTCCCACGTACAAACCCTGGTCGTCTTTGCAATAAATTATAGCTTGATCGTGAAGATGTTTTAGAGATAAGCATGCCACATAAGAGGTCTAATAACCCCCAGAAAAAGCTGAAACAGAAGACTTTATTAGAATGTCTGAGTTCCCAAGTGCTCTAGTGAGCAAACTGAAACAATTCTAGGTTGGTGTCTAAAATAAAATGGCTTAACTGCAGACAAATCTTGCAGGGGCTGCTTGTCTCATTAGCCTTTTCCTCAGGGCAAACCACTATCTGCCTTGTTGTTTAACCCACAGATATGCTGGGAGATCTATTCAATATCATACCTTGTGTATTTTAAAGCCTGATTAGTCGTATTTCTACCCTGGCCTGGGGGCTGCCAGTTTGCCTAAGTCAGACATTACTATGTTCTGGCATAATGATACTCAAAGGAAACTGGAAGAATATGCTGTTTCTTCAGGAGTTTGAAAGTAGCTCTAACATTTTTGTACAGATAAATGCAACAGTTTTATCATTTGATGAGGAAAGGAACCACCACAATCTGCTTTGGCAGCATGTTCGCTGTGATTTCTGCAGTGTGTGAACACAGCAAGGAGAGTGACAGGTTTGGGGGGGATTTCTCAGCCAAGCAGCGTAAGTCAGAAACAAGTTCAACTCTGGTGAAAAATCTTCGTCCTTAATTATCATCTCTTTGTGTATTTATAAAATCTACTGGCTACAGGGCACAGTGCTAATATATACCTTTTTTTTTTTTTTTAAAGTTATTTCTTTCTCATGTGTTTGTTAATTGTTTTTCATCTCAACATAAATGAGGCGAGAGCCTTGGCATGTTCCTTGTGGAGTCCAAAGAGGAAGGAATGGTTTACAGTGGCTTTGTGTGTGTGTTGCTATGGAATGTCTAATGACTCTCATGGTGAAAATATTCAGAAATGGAAATCCTCCTGATTTGACAGAATTTCAGAATATTTCCCAACAAGTACTTAGGCCAATAGGTACTTCAGGAGTTTGATGGGGTTAATACTTTCAAAACTATTTTGGATCAATGCACATGCCAAACACCATTACTAACCTGTTATTCAACAGTACATTACTGAAGGAAGACATACAGAACTGTAGGTATGGAAATTAAGAAGAACTTTGAGGCAATTAATGTTTTCCCAGGGAATTAGATGAATATCCATGCACTTGCTATAAAATTAGGCGAATGACTAACTTAAAAAATTTCCTGTTCCTCACAGAACCTTGTGGTAGCAGACATAGCCATAGCAGGTGAATACAAAGTAATTTCAGAATATAACCTTTCTAACAGAGTCCAAATAAAAACAGTCTGCTGCAAGGTACCCCTTAATGAAGAAGTTACACTTCCTAACTCTTTTTCACCTGAAAGAATTTGTTCATGACTTTCCCTGGTCTTGAACCAGAGGTGGTTCAAGATTAGGTGGACTAATTTGCCTGTATAAGGTACGATTGTTACATTGCTTGATTCATATGAAATGTAAAGGACAAACATGGCAGTGGAAACCTCTTCTGTCAAGGACATTCTGTTTTGGTTTTCATATAATTATTCCTGAAGGAAAGGAATTTTCCCAGTGAATGAACCAAAGGTGTAGGAACTAGGTTTTGAAGCAACTGTCTTCCTGCAAACAAAGAATTTGTTCCGCAACTACAAAATTAAGAACAAAAAGTTCTTACAAGTTCTAGTTCACAGCCATGTGGTAAAATAAGGCTATAAACTGCTTGTCAACTTGTGAACAGACTATTAATAAAGCCTTTAAAATAAGCAGAGTTCCCTTCTTTTCTCTACACCTTCTTTATAAACATTTTTTACATTCAGATCTTGTACATAAATACCTTACCTGTTTTTACATTTCCAGGGCTTGTGTCATGACTGGTTTTGGTTCAACTAGCTGACAGCAAGGTCTCTGTCTCTTTGGATGTAAAAGTCCTTTAACACAGGGTTGGAAATCACTCTCTTGGTGCCCAGAGACCTGGTACAGAGCTCTGGAAGTGAGATAAGGAACTCCGTCTGCAGCTCTGTTGGGCTGGGGGACTCTGGGCCAGGCGGGGAAGGTGCCCTGCCTGTGCCCAGGCACCAGGCAGCAGCCTGGATTTGGGCTGCCAAACTGGTACTGGATGCACTGTCAGAGTCAGGCTCCCCAAAGAGGCAGCAGTCTGGTAGTTTGATTAAACACCAGAGCTTGAGATGTAAGGAGTCAGTTCCTTATTCTACCACAGGGTTCCTGTGTGACCATGCTCATTATACTATTTTTTTCCTAGAATAAGAACAGTTTTAAGGGTATGTCACACTGCAGACAGCAGTGCTTTAGTGACATAGTTGAGTTAGCTTTAAACAGGAAGGATAGCTAGTGACTATTATACTGTGAGCCTATATGCTAACATATCTGTACTGCTTCTGGTAGCCAGGCTATCTTCATTATCTTTGCATTATACTGCATGTTACACTGAAGGCCTCTCCTTAGTATGGTAACATCTACCACAGATAAATCCCATCCCAGGATGGGGCTTGCGGTTACGATCATTGAACAACTGCTGAGATATGCAATGACAGATTCTTGTGTGTGCGACCACTTTTAATTTAGGCAACATTGCCTGGACCAGACAGTGACACCTCTACCCATGGCAGAGCCACACTCCTTCTCACTGGTTTCAGTGATCCCACTTGCTTCAAACTGAGCTGCTGCTCAGCAGTTATGATGGTCACAGTTTGGCCAATTAAGGGAAACAGCCAGAATCTTTTGAAAATGCAAATGAAATTTTAAATTTGCTACTGGTTTCTTCATTTGCTGTTGGGATATCTCATTTATCTGACTCTAACCAGACATCTTCAGTGTGCTACAGATCTTGGGAGGTGTGCATAGAATGACATTATGGAAGTTGCCTTGGGCAGAGATAGGGAAAGGTGAAAGTTGGGATTTTGAAAGCTCTAAGGAACAAACAAGGACACAAATAAAAAATGGTAGAGGGCTGGTGTTGTGGAACAGTCACAGAAATATCCTTCCACTTGATCAGCACTTAAATAGTTAACAATTGTGGCATTTCTATTATCTTTAAGTTTCACAATGGGCAATCCAACTGAATGAACCACTTTGGTTACATCTCTGTTACAGATAAAATTTCAGGCTCCCTGAAGATTCAGAAAAGAGTATTTTTATCAGCTCGTACCTGGTGCATGTTTTAAAAGATCACATTGATGAACATATAGTAGCTGTTTTTATTTTTTAAAGTTTTTTGATTCAACATCAAGGATATGATTCTGCAGCCAGTGATAATTATGCAGAGAAAATCCTGGGGTTTTAGTTTTAAACATAAAACAGTGCAATAATCCCTATAGGCTTAGTGACTACAAAAATCTAGGTTAATCAGACCCACTCATCCCAACCAGTACTAATTTTGTGATTTTAGGTTGTAGGCTTTCATGGGTTTTATTTTCCAAAACCTGACATCTCTGCCTGTAGCTATCTCAAGTGGTTGACTCCTTTCAGGATGACATGGACAAAGCTTTACTGCTCTATAAGAAGTTGCCTAGAAACTATCTATACCACAGTTGAAACATAGCTTCAGTTTGGTCATTTTCATTACTGACTTTCAGGGAATGAGCAAGCCCAGAAGCAGAATTGTCTCTTTCTTTTTGTTTGTGAGATTACTGTCAGTGCTGGAAGTGGTAAGGGAATCCAGAGACAAGGCTGGCCATGATGGTACTAAAGGACTTCTTCTAGTGATTATTACATACATTGTCAATCTGCTCATGGCCTCTCTTTTCTTGACCTCCTCATGCAGTCATACATGGAGAAGTTGAATCTAGGATGGATTGGGGAAGTCAAGAGGAATTTTGCAGGCCTTTACCTATCTCAGCCAACAACACATGCTTCATCCTCGCTCTTGTCATCTAACAGCAAATCTGCCCAGTCATAAGGGTAGACATCCTGGCTCATTTGTAAAGGAAATGTCGTCTCATCTAAACTCCCGTTCCCACAAAAGGTTGGAGCAGATGATCTTTTGAGGTCTCTTCCAACCTAGACTAGTCTATGATTTTATGATTCTATAGCACTTTTCTTCCATTAGGCTTCAGATACAAAGTCTCATTTCCCAGGTTTTGCTGCTGTTGTTGGGTTTTTGTGCTCAATTTGTAAAGAATCCAGTGTCCTCAAGGAGAGCCCTCAGTATAGGCCACCTCTACTTTCACCTCTCAGCAAGCTCTCCTGCTATGTGTAGCATCCACTGTCTTCTGATTGAGAATAGCCTTTCTGGACTTAAGAAATGGTCATCAGGCCTTTTTTAATGTAGTGTGTCAGTGGAGAATCTCACAATGTCCTCTGGTATTCAAGCACTACTTTGCAGAAGATGGTGGTTTCAGCTTGTCTGTGGAACTGTCTGATTTCTCCTCATGCTGAACAGCATCTCAGAGTTTACACGGGACGGATGATCCCTGAGCACACTCTATTGTTGATACCTTTATGGTTTTGAACAGTTCATCCCCCTTATGTGTCATATACTGAGGAAGCCCATGCTAAGTCACACACGTAAAGGGATAATGCCATTGTAGTCCTTTTGTGAATTCCAGCACAAATAAGTTTCTGATGTTTATTTGATATTCTATGACAACAACGTGTGCTTAGACTGAAATAGTTACTAGATGTAATAATTTCAGCCTCTGAACTCTCAGCAGCTAATGTTTTCCAAAACATACTTCTCAGTCACATTGAAACAGTGTGCTTGTTCCAAGATCCCCATACGCTTTTAGGAGAATTCACCTGACCAACATATTGAAACTTCACACCTGACCCAGTCAAACTATCTTTATATTCAGTGGAGCGTAACAGGCAACTAGTTCATGTCATCTAAAGTAGACATCTAAAACAGTCTCCCTAAGACCCTGTCCTTTTCCACTAAATAAAAGACATTTAACAGTGGCCAAGTCAAATATGGAGTTACTTTTACTGTGTGCCCCTCAGTATAAGGGGTTAAAGCAAAATAAAGGCTATGGAGTGACTTTATAAGCATTTGTTGTGTAAAGCATAAAAATGCAGAGTATATTAATGGGATAGTTTTATCCTGAAAATGGATTAAGATTGGAGGACATAAAGTTTGCAAACTAAGACTGTTTCTTAATATATATGAATGATGGGCAGAAAGGATGAACAACATGACAAAATGTTCAGATTACACAACATCATTCAGAATAACCAGCACATACAAAGATAAGGAGTTTAGAGCACCATGCAAGTCTATGTGAATGGGCATCCTAAGAAAAGTCAGCTCAGTGTCAATAATGGTCAAAGAAGGAAATAATATATAAGACTGAATAAATAATAGGATAGACAATTACCCTAACAAGTTATAACATGTCATTATATAAAAACGTACTACATCCTCAACTGGATCACTGTGTTCAGCTGTGGTTATCCTATCTTAAAACAAAGACAGTAGGTAGAGAAGATCTAACATGCCTAAACAGTACATAAATGTTTGGTTTACTTGGTATGAAAAAATATCAACTGGGATTGCATAAATTTCTTCATTGGTGTGCTCCATTGCTTAAGAATCTCGGTTACAAAGTCATGCCTAACATATAACCTAAATCTTCTTTACAGAAAACAGTTCCAATTATTTCTGAACCTACCTATAGTGGACATGAAGAACAAGCTATTTTAGTCTTTTCGTAACAAACTTTTACATATTGAAAGGCTGCTACCATGTCTCTGTCTGTTTTCTCCTAGACTAAACAAACCAAATTCTTTCAACCTTTCTTCATACACTGTGCTTCCTAAACCTCTAATCACTCTTGTCACTCTCCCCTGAACTGCCTCCAAGCTCAGTTTTTCTTAAAGCATGGTGCCCAAAACTGGATAAAGTATTCCACCAGTAGTAGATAGGCCAGAATAATTACCTCCCAAATCTCCCATCCAACAATCCTTTTTCTGCATCTTGGATTAAGATTTTCTCTTTTGAAACAACAGCATGTTTCTGCTTCACATTCAGTCTGGTGCTGAAGATGTTTTCTGCAGTGCAGCATTGTTTCTAGTTACAGTCCATTTTGCACTTATGTATTTGATTTCTCCTTTCTGTATGTATTAGTTTCTACTTTTTTCCCTTGGGTTTCATCTCATCAATTCATTAATTGTAAATTTTAAGGTTTTACTATGTTTTGTTGTTCAAAGTGTCTGTAATCCTCCTGCTCAGTTTTGACATTCACCAATTTTGTAACTGTGCTTTCCAGTTCTTAATCCAGGTCATAAAAAATATTGTATATGGTTCAGTTTGACTTCCAGTTTTATGGAGTGCTATTGATATACTGGTTTTGAGTATTGTTTTTCAAACAGTTGTTAATCTATGATGTATCTATTTAATCTAGTTCGTATTCCTTTGATTTTCTTGGGAGTGTCATGTATGACAGCATAAAAATCTTACAGATGTCAAGATAAATCATCATCATATCTTCCAGTTTATTCCAATTACTCTGACAAAGAAAGGAAATAGATAGGGTTGAGATCATTTTATCTGGAAAAAGCCATGTTTATCTTCCATGTACTTACAGATTATTGGCTAATAATTAGTTTCAATATAGCAAAATTGAGTCTACAGTGTCCTATGTCCTTTTTCTTTTCCTCATTTTTATAAATCAATCTCTCTGCCATTCCTTGGCCTTGTGAATCACCTCCATATTGTATGAGCTCCTAAACATAATCAGTTACTGGATTGTTTTGACTGGTTTATTGAAAAGTCTAGGAAAATACACTTCATTTTTCAAAGTAATATCTGGCCTTCTTTTCCCTTACTCTCAGGTAGGTCCTCCCTCCCCTCNTTACAAATTAATAATGAGAAGTCTCTTCTTATTAAAAATATGAGAAATTATAATATCTGCCAGACAAAACAGCCATATGGCCTGACCATATCAATAGGTAATTTCTTCCCATTCCTCTTGTTTACATGAGACATTGTGTGAAGCCAAATACTACTTTTCAAACCTTTTTCCTTTTGGTTGCAGCTAACAATCTCTGGTTGGGAAAAGTGATGATGATAACATTTAAGTGTTTTATGGAGCAGCAGATCCTCATCAGTCCTTAATTTTCCCCTTCCATTCCTTTCCCTTCCCTTCCCTTCCCTTCCCTTCCCTTCCCTTCCCTTCCCTTCTTTTCCTTCTTTAGCATTGTGTCCTTTTCTTTTTTATTATTATTCATTTTTGATTGCATTAAAGATTTCCAGATGTAGCAATGTTGGTTCTGCATTGCTTATGCTTCATGATAGTGCTATGCCTTTAGTCTTGTCTCCCTCATGTATGGCCAGCTCTTCTGAACTTAATTTTTCTTCTCAGAATTTTTTCCCAAGGGACTCACCTAGCCACAGTTTACTGACATTTTACTTTTCAAAGTTGATTGTGAGTACTTTCTTAATCTTCTTCCTTTTACTAGAATCAGTAACTTTCCATTTCATGAGCCTTCTGTCCACAAATTTGTTGAAGTCCCTTCCAAATAAACAAATATTTATATTGACTGCATCCAGTTTCCTCTTTTTTCTTCCAAAATAAAAGCTCTTTCCCTCAAAACAATCCAGAACAGAAAGAAGGATATGAAGAAGAGGAATTAACTGACCTAGTTAACCTTTTTTTCACAGGAAAAAAGAAAGAAAAAAATTAGTGATATTGAAATTTGGTAAGTTTCAAGTTAATGAAAAGATGTTTCTTCTCCCACAATAAACACTTTGTGGAACTCATTGCTGCTAGATATTGTAAAAGCAAGGAGTCCAGTTCACACAAGGATTGGATTTAAAAAATATTAGTAATACAAAATTTTATGCTTCAGGGAAGAAGTTCATATGAGGATTGGATTTAAAATATTAGCGATATAAAATTCTATGCTTCAGGGAAAAATCCAGCCACTGTAATGTCTTAGAGTAGGCCCTCTGAAAACATATACTGTTCTTTTTTTTCCCTTTTTTGCACTTTTTTCTGAAATATCGGGTGTTAGCCACTGTCAAGATAAGAAAAGTGGACTCCTAATCTGATCCAGTTCTTCTACTTCCATGGATAATCTTGGCATTTAGCTTGTCTGCAAATTCCTTCTAGTCTAAACACCAGTAAGTTAAATGCAAACCATAAATGTAAAACCATTGACAGGCCAAAAATGGTTTTGAGGAACAACTTGCTAACGGCATAAAAACTAACAGTAAAGCCATCTTCAGACACATCAAGAAACCAGAAGTCTGCCAGAGAGTCTGTAGAGCTGATAGATGATGAAGGTGCAAAAGGGGAGCTCGATGAAAATAAAGTTTTAGCTGTGAAAAAAGCTCAGAGAATTCTTTACATTCATGTTCACTTTTGAGAGGCATAGAGTGAGTCTAACACTGGATTCTTTCTTTGAAAAGGACAAGTTTGATGAACCATCTCAAACAAAAGTGTAAGTTGAAGAGGTTTTAGAGCCTGTGGATAAAATGAACAGTAACAAATCTCTAGGACCAGATAGTATTCACCCAAGAGCTCTAAAAGATCTCAGTGTGTTGCTGAACTGTGGTCTGGTACTCTCTGCTTAACTCTGGTTCAGTCCTGGCAGCATGGGAGGAGGCAAACATGATGTCAGGTTCTAAATAGGGCTCCAGGGGAGACTCTAGACACTATGGATCAGTAAGTCTCATTTCTGTACCGGGAAAGCTGGTAGGAACAGAGAGATAGGTTAATCACTGCATTTAAAGGAGGGGAAAGAGAGAATAGGGATACGTTGACAGTGGACGAAGGTTACAAGAAGGTACCTACACATCTCTGTGCTGATGAAATTGAATTTCAATGAATCCAAAATAAGGTATATCAGGAAAATAATCCTAAATGTAAATGAAATAGCAGGAACAGAATATCAGATAGCTATTACCTTTCAAAAGGAGATTCTGGAAATACTGTGGTTATTTTTTTTTTTTTTTTTAATCTCACATCAGTGCTGTACTGCAACCACTACGTGCTGATAGCATGTTAAGGAGCTGTTAAATGGGCAGCCTCTGTCTCAGAAAATCCATACTCCATGCTGAGAGTGGCAGGGTATGCCAGAATTACTGTTCTCCTCTTGCCCTGGGTTTCTTTCATTGTTTTTTTTTTTGTTTGTTTTTTTTTGTTTTTTTTGAGTCTGCTACTGGCAGCTACTGGACATGGGACAGCGGGCTAGATGGATGTTTCATCGTCTCCAGTACAAACATACTAACATTCACATGAATTATCACTGGATTTACAGGCTAGTCCTGAATTCACACTGAAGAAGCAGCCACCAAATTCCCCAAATCATACAGTGATGTATTCCCCTCTGGAACCTTTTCTGTTTCTGGTTCAACATTTCTTGAGTTACCTGAGAATTTATGGCCAGATATTTAAAACTGCACATAAACACATTTTTTTAATCAGCTAATACAGCAGATAAATCCATGTTTAGGCACCTAAAACTACAGATAAAAACATGCTTAGGTGCCTAAATACCTTTAAAATATGGCCCTACATGTCTTTGAAGATGCTGCCAAGACTTCTGTGGACATCGTTAACACAGGGCTGAACTTCAAACATATTTAGCAAGATTCAGATAATGCATAAAGTCCATCTTGGCACAAGCTCCTCTTAAAGGTCAAGAACTAAAAAAGGAAATTCTCCTACAAAGATGGAGTGCACAAAGAATCTTCTGGGAAATAGAAAGACAGTTCTGGGCCTCCCTTTATCTTGATGAATAACATAAGGGTAATGAAAAACAAGACAGATAAGGAAAGAGAGATAAGAAAATAGATAAGAAAAGAAAGCCAAAGTTTTTAACATTAAATGGCATTAGAAAGTAATATGCCAACTGGGAAAGTGAAATGAATATAAGAAGTTTCAAAAGGAACATTTTTTTTTTTAACAATAGAAACACCTGAAGAACTCCTCACATATATGAAATAGATTTAATCTACACAGGAGGGCCCCTACAGAAGAAAACTCAGAGTTCTATCACTTTTTAGGCAAAAAATAACACAGAAGACAAGAAATAAAATGTTAACAATAATCTCTTGCAGATTTCAATTGAAACAGACTTTGACAAAAAAAAATTACATGCCCAAATTCTGTTTTATTTGTTTCAAGTTACATACCTTCTTGTAACAGGGTATCAATACTAAGCCATATTTCAATTCACTTGTTTGCAGTGAATACTAATCTATGGCAGAAGATCCATTGTCTGCCCAGGACCCAGTTTCACTATGCATTATGAAAAAGGATTACATCTCTTACTGCAGACTATGGTATTTTGGCACTACTTTTACTAATTAATCTCTGACTTTGGTCTTGAGCCAGGATCATTGGTGACCAAATGACTGTTAGAAATCCTTCTGCTCTCTACATCTTGCTGTGAAATTGTTGTGACGGATGTATATGACATTCAAATAGTTCCACGCTTATGCCCCTAAAATGTGTAGCAAATTTACTTTTTAAAATTTCAGTAATAGCTTTCTAAAGTTATTAACGATTTTTCCAGTGAACTAAATCTGGTCTGTCTGTGGTTGTGTTCTTTCACTTTTGACTTGCACTTTTTATTGCCATTTATGACTGTGCAAAACATGTGGTTTACCATACTGAAGTAGAAACATTCCTCATGTAAACTATGGAGGAGTAAATTAATTCAAACAGGGTTCCACCATTAAAACATTGAGGCTTATGGGTTTTTCAAGGTGATGGCCATTTCTCTTCTGTTAACAGTCAACAAATATACTTCTCCAGAAAGCACTCTAGTGATAGAGAATATCCTGATAAAATGGACTAAAACAACACCAGGAGGAACAAAGGTGGTAGTGACTTTCTGCAAATCACAATTTATTAATAAACCAGAATAACCTGAAGGATTTCTACAAGTGAAGTCAAGAGCAATCACAATATGCAGTGGTAGCTAATGTAGTCAATCATTTCCATAGCCAGACAACTGTGTATATATTTGACTGACTAAATGCAATCCTGCTTTTATGACTTTCTTGATATCCAAGCTGGTTTCTAGTTTGCATTTTGTCGGTGTTAAGGCAGCTACTTAATTGCACTTAAATAATAATTATCAGTTCCATGTTATTACACTAAGAAAAATATATTATGATAATTGTAATGGACTTTTGATGTTATTTTGCTTATCAGTTGCACCATTTTAGTAGATTTCCATGTCTGTAAATATGACACTAAGTGTTAATTAAAGAGGAAAAGAGAACTCAGAATAATATATAATCTCTGTAGCATGTGCAGCAGCAAAATGTGAACTGTCTTTATCTTACATTTCTTTATATAGTGATGACCTTAGTCATATATTCAAATAAAATTTAGTTCATATTCATTTTAAATTTCTAATAAAAGAATTAATTCCTTTGTCTCCTTGTCAACATTGATTTTATTAACCTCAATTTTCAAAAATGCTTGTTAAATACTCAGCAGTTATCATAAGGTTATGTAAATGAGAAACAAACACAATGTTTTCTTATATTCCAGTCTGGAAAATAGTACATTATCTCCAAGCCCACCCCTGGTAAATGCTTTCCCTGAGTTCCTCACTTTGGTATTTTTTCCAATTTTGTGATATAATGTAATTAAGTTGAGTGCTGAAATTTAAATGTAGTGTTTATTTATAAAGACTGACTGGTCTCAAGAGAGTATCTTGACAGATTTAGTACTTTAACACTTGGGTGAAATTTATTCTTGGCTTAACTCTTGGTAGATTCACCCAGGGATGAGTTTGATCCTTTTATTTTTCAGAAATATATTGCACTGATTTATCCCTCTTTTATTCAGTTTGGCATCATCCAAGACTTCGAAAAACATAGGAATATTATTGACTATCACTTTAAATCCCATTCCACTCAAAAATCCTTTGAGTAAAGTAAGGCAACTAAATTTAAAGTTTAAAATAAGACAATCCTTGCAGTAAAAATCAGTCACTTATCAGTATACTTCCATGCAGCTCATTCGGAATTCAGAATTTGGAACACAAATTTAGAATATTGAACATGGCATTATTCATTACCTGGCACACACTCATTCAAGGCAGTTAGCCAAACAAGCTATCTCTCTACTTACAGGTGAAACAACGTTTTTGAGAATCTTAAAAATTTGAAAACATTCATAAATCAAAATACAAGGGTTTCTAAGAGGCAAGCTAACATCATGCCAGTTTTAAGTATACTGGATAGGAAAACAAGTCAGCAGTTTAAAAGGCTTCTCTGACAGGCACTTCCACTTATTCAGACAATATCAATTAGTGTCTGTAGAGCGGACTTACCAATGATAATATTTCAATTGGTGTGTTTTCCAGATGCAAAGAAACCCTACTTTTCCTCTCTTTGTTCTAGACTGCATTAAAAAGAACAATTAATATTGAAGGTTAGGACATGAATTAGGGTATAGAATAGGTGCTTAAATATAAGTTTGAAGACCTGTCAGGTCCAGAAACTTTTCCACAGTGGTCATCACCACCCCTCTCAATGATTTTCTCTACCAGCAAGCTATTTTTATCTTTTTTCCGTGGCCATACACCGAGAAGCATGTGGCAGGACTGCAGTGGTGGGAAGGGCTGGTGGGAAGTGGCCCAGGAGAAGACAGAAGGTGGCCCTGGCCACATAACCTGCTCCTGGGGGAATGGGCAACCTGCCAGCCTACATGCCTGTGCCCTGGCCATTACACTCCTCCCAGCCCCTTTGCCCTTGTCTTTGTGCTTGTAGCCCATGAGTGGTGTTTCCTGAGATGGTGGGTGGGAGCAAGCGCTTGCTATGTGTTCCCATCCCACCAAGCTGCTGCAGACCCAGGACCTTCTTCCCTCCCTGTCACTTCCTCTCAGCACCACAGGACTTTGGTAAAAGGAGAAAGATTTGGGAATTTGAGATCAGCATTTAGTTTATCACAACACTCACTGCTGAGCAAAAGGACTAAAGCCCAAATGGGACTTACAACAAATAATTTATGATTTCCAGGGTTGCCTTGTGACCACTCAGGCAAGGAGATCCAAAACTAAGCTGTCAAGTAGCCCAGTAACCCTTCCTTAAACTCCATAAATGTCTACTGTGCGATACATACATGCAGGGTTAAATGAACGGCTCTGAGGCATCCTTCTGTTATGGTGCCTGTGCCCTCCTGCATCGCCTTAACAGCAGTGTAGTCCTGACTGAGAATGAAGAGACACCTCCGGGACAATTTGGACAATTTCTGTTGTTAGAAGAATGAATACAAGAAGTGCTATCTGACTAGTTTAAAAAAATAAGCTGTTAACACTGTTTAGCTCTTTATTTCTGCCACTACAGCTAAATTTGTTTTAGACTATGCTGAAAACTGCCACTTCATTTGTAATGTCCATGATTTCCAAGACTTGGATTAATTTCAGCATGAATATTCATACCGGTAGGGTGTTTGGGCATTCACCTTTCATCCTTTGGTATTCCTTTTTTGGGGTAGGGGGGCTTTAAAAAATATCAGCTATCCATCAGGAATCCAGAGCAATAGTATAAGGTTTAGATGATCAGTTATGCCCTATGGACAACAAGTATTAAATATGATTGGCCCCTATCAGTGCCTCAAAAACATATCAATTGTAATAACTTTCTAAGAAAGTCAAAAGCAAATACTTGTGATTAAAATATATCTACATTATGTTAAGATTATGATACAGCTTATGATACAGCAACAGCAAGATACAGAAAAAAAACTCCTAAATTCATGGGAAAAAATCATTCATAACAAAGACTTTAATCACATCTGCAAATATTATTCTGTCTGCTTGGAATCCCCTGGAGTTTCAGCTGGATTAGTTCTCCTTCACTTCCTGTCCTAAACATTTGTTTTACGTTTCTGTCTCCTGTTAAACAGAAATTGCCTTTCACCTCAATGGATGCCAGCATTTCAGTGATGCATGAAGAGTTTCACGTATGTATCCTATACAAAGTTAGACAAAGACATAAGGATAGATAAATGGGCAAGCATGTGGTATGTTCATTAATATAAAAGAAAAGTCAACATGTACTATGCAATGCTTATAACCTAGGTTGGATTCATATCAGTAGAAATGGGTATAGTTGCTGTAATTTCAATAGAACTAAACTGATGTATACCCTTCTATACATAGAACACAATATTTATGTAGGTCTTTCAATTCAAAGGGATCCTAAAGTGCTTTGTGTTTTAGTAAAAATCTCTTATCTGTATTATAGCTGGGTGAATAGTACTTAAGGAATCCATTATCTGAGAAATTTTACCATTTTTCATCAAATAATGTGTTCAACAAGTAGTTTTATGAGGTGTTAGAGTAATTCTGTCTAGTTGAATACTATACATACTTGAATAAAGAATTCAATAAACAACAGTAATATGAATAAAAAATGTATTCAATTATTTTAGTCCTTTAAAAGGGGGGCCAGCTTCAATTAATTTCTATATTAAGAAATGCCAGTGCATCTCTAATACAGAGCACCTTGCAAATTTTGATCAACTCCCCGCCTCCACCCCACCCCAAGAGAAGAAATATCTGAATGAGGTCTCCTATTCTTATTTTAGAGACTGGAGATACAGACATGTCAACAACAAAGGGTGCGTGCTTCATACCCTGCTGGCCCTTCCCTCGCTCAGAGTTCCTCCGGGGTGCCTTTGTCCACCTGGGGTGCACAGCCTGGCTCTCTTCCTTTCCTATAGCTCATCCCACCTTTTCTTTTAAGCTACCGTAGTCTTTCCAGGTGCAGCCTACCTATTGTCAAATATCATGGTGATTAGTCCCTCAGACAAGAAAATATCAGACTTCTGTCAATACCCAGCTCACTCTGAAGGGATTTAAACATGTATCCCACTGACCACATGAGTAGACTCATTGGCTTGGGCTAAACTTTAGACACTGCTTAAGAAGTATTTCTGTATTTAAAACTGAGCAAAATACAGAAATAAATCTTGAATCAGGTCTCAGAAGGCAGTCCTCCCTCTTCTGTTGTCTTCCTCCCTCCTTGTCTTCTCCCTCCCTCTCTCTGTCACCAGAGAAATTATGTTTTATTTTGTTCATCTGCTGCACCCTCAACAATAGTCTAGGAGGTCAAATCCAGACCTATGGTTATGGTCTAATTTCTGGATCAGCTGTCTTCCTCACTTACTGATACAGACTGTGTATATCTAAATAACAATGTACTTCTGATATAGTCATAGCTCTTTTATGAGAAGCAGTAATAATTTAATGAAGAAGCATCAGACATAGTTTGTTAACCTCTTTGGGATCCTGCCCAATGAAAGGTGCCTTGTTAGTTACTATTAGTCGTACTATGATTGCTACAAAAGCCTTCATAGTGTCTTATCCTGGACAGATTCTTGCAGCCAAAATACAAGGATGTACTCAGTATTTTAAAAATTGTGATCTACTACGATCTTACCTAATTTTATCTTACTGGGATTCTTCTGCATACATTTAAATAATGATCAGATCTTCCTTCATCTTTATCTTTTCACAGTGCTCATACAGCCAGAATGATATCAAGGTATTAAAATTCAAGCATTATTCTTTTTAAAACCAATTTTTCTTTTTATGTAACTGTATGGTTTAATTCCATGTAAATTAATTTCACTCAGGAAAGTATTTTTTAACTTCAAGTATCTGTTAAATGCTTTTTTTTACACCCAACCTGCTGGCAAAAAAATTAGAAAGCAAACAAATGAGATGATTTGCAGCAAAGAGACGGGATGCCAAAAGAGCAGAGTATATAATTGGAAGAGCACAGGAGAATGTTTAAAATAAGTTCAAGAACAGCGATAAGGCTAAAGATGATGTTATCTGTTGGACAGAAGAAGCCATTAACATACACCAGAGTGTTTTCAATCACTTAATCAGAAAACCCTTTTCCTGAGCACTGTTTCTTGTCCATGTGCCATGAACAAACATAAATATTTTGGATTTCCTGCATCCTTCACTCTGATAATGGGCTCTTAACTGTAAGCCCTTCCCACCTCAAAGAAAGAGCTAAAAACAAATGATAAAACATGAACCATAGAGATGATTTCTAGACCAGATGAGTTACAGAATTCAACTGCATGTTCAAAATGGCTTTTGCACTACACTGTTACTCCTAGTTTAATATGAATGTAATTTAAAATGAGAGACAAGGAGAAAAAGGCTGTGGATGAGGATGAAACTGCTCCCAATGAGCTAAAATAACTAAATTATCACTGACTGCAGTGGTATATGCTCAGCAACACAGAAACAAGAGCTTAACTGTTCAATTTTTACAGCAAATACCAAATTTTAGTTTTCAATGAAATCACATTTGATTTCATAGAAGTATCTTAGAGAGAGACAATTTTGTGGTTTTTGGGGGGTTTTGGTGTGGGGTTTTTTTTTTGCTTTTCATACATATTTTATGTGTGGGGGAAATATTCAGGAGCTCAGATATGTACTTATTCCAAAGGACGTCTCTGAGGGGTCTTGAGGATGTCATTGTCTCTGCTGCTGAAGTTTTATTCCACCTGTTTCTGATGATTCAAGGAGGGAATTTAGGTGATGCTAACTCTTCTGTAGAAACAATGACTGGATGATTTCTGTAACTGTAGAGCTCCATCAATTCTTCTTGCAATTGTGCTGCACATATTCACTCTTCTTCATTACAGCTGAATGGCAGTCAAGTATCCTGCCCCATGCTTACAGCACTGCAATAATGCATCCAAATCTTGCATCAGGAAATGGCAGAACACCATTCACTCTATAATGGTCACAGTATATTATCAGAAACATCCCAAGTTTGGCAACAGCAGTACGGCTTCAGGAGCTGTTTTCAGATAATTCTGACACCATTGATGCGATGTTTTCCTTGGTCCAAATGAGCTGTACCGGTCATTTGAATAATAATGAACTAGAAACTGCACAGTGTGTTTCAACAAATAAATCAAAGTGGAATACTTGGGCATAAGGTGAAACTAACTTTAAGTGATCATTACATAGAAAAAAATAGATCTGTTTTAAAATGCTTTTGTACTGCTTCAAATGACTAGGAGACAGATTTGTTTGCTATGTTACAACACATAAAAAAATCACACACTGGATTGATCACTAGTCAAGATTTAACTTCCCAGAAGTTATACAAAAATAAATAGTGCTAAATAATCAGCTGGTATAAACAGCAACACTGCACTGAACAACACCAGCTTACATCAGGTGAGGATCTGGCTGTTGCTCTAGTTCAGGAACTTGAAAGTCATAATTTGCATGGCTTTAAAATACACACTTTGGGACAAAAGTAATTTTAAATTCTGAATTGGACTACAAGAATATAAAATATATATAAATAGAAAAACAAAAAAGGGGTATTCTGGCAGTGAACCAAAGTCACAGAAAATAATTACTCAGTTTAATTAAAATATTTGAAAATGTTATACCATTGAATTAATGTGCAAAATCTGCCTTTTCCCAGATGGCATGTAATAGTTATCAGTTTTATACTTAGGTATAGGTCATAAATTACTTTTTTTGCCATCACAGAATGTATTTATGGGCTCACACTTGTATTGCAAGTAAAAACAAACAAAACCTCCTTGAATACATGCAAAGTGCAGAATGTGGAAATCAGCTAATTCAATGCTTTTGGTGTATGTTCCCTTTGTTTGTGTGTCTGAGCTAGCATCAGGAAAATGTATGCAACTTTCAGATTTATGACATTTTCCACTTGTGTTTTTTTACAGGTGAGATGCACCTTTTATAACAAAAAGGTGATTTTTTTTTTTTTTTTCCCCTGGAGAAACTGCTAAGGAAATCTGATGGCTCATTAGAGAGACTGTTTTCTCATCATAAATATTTCCTCTCTTTACTGAGAATACTGCCACTAATCAACGTATTTCTGAAGTACTACAAAAGGATTTGGCATTAAATTTCAAGATAATGGTTGTTAAGTGCAGCTTGTTTCATTCTTAGTCTTTATTTTTAGTCTGTTATTGCTTTATTCTTTTTCTCAACACCGGAAAATGTGCAGCATTGTTTGTTATGGAGTGTGGGACATAAATATGAATCAAACCTGTTTACATACGATTTTGATTTTGGGGAGAGGAATTCTCAGACAATCAGAGTAAGTGCTACAGAAATTAACAGAATGCAAAGTTGGTTTGTTTTTTCGTTTTAAAAAATATTGGTTGAATCACATCAAAATCTCAAGACAATTCTAAGATGAACTGACTCTGAGAGTAAATGACCTCTTCATCTCAGTGATAAAGTTCCAGCCAAAATATTCCTTCGGCCTGAGACGTGATTCATTAGAAATATGTGCATGGTGTGGAGCTCTACTCTCTATCTGGCAGAGTCCGGCCTGCAGACTGATAAGAAGCAAATGCAAATGTCCTGATAAGAACTGAATGCAAATATTTATGATATGATATTCCCTGGGAATTATGTGCAGATAAAACAAAGTGTATTATTTTCCCGCTTCTCTTTCAGGTTTGCCAAAATGCCCTTTTTCGCTTTCGGAATTTGCATTTCTTCAAAATTGATTCGGCTTGCGTATTATGTTAAGCTATTTGTTTGCTAAGGATGGTAATTAGTTACTGTAATTACAGCAATGACAGTTGCTAAATTGTTTTTAAAGCATTACAGTGAGCCTGTGCCAGAAGATTGCAGTATTTTTTTGGATTTAAGCAGAGGCTGGAAAAACTCCCACTCTAAGGCCAGCATGGGATTTTCAACTACAAAGCTGCTTTTCCTGATTGAAATATTTTTTTTAAGAAATCATTAATTTGCATTGATTGTAAGTACTAACTTTAAATTTTGGTTTATTCACAGATCACAGAAATATTAGTGATAGTGGGCCCTGTGGGAAAGGAGATACAAGGGGGACTCCCATCGTAAATAAAAGTGAAAGCTGATAGCAGAGGAAAAATGGTATAACTATTACTCTGAGCCTGTTAATTAAACTCTTTAGCCTGTTTTTAGACAAATAAAAACAATTTTAAAATGCCTGATTGAAAGTCATTCCTGAACTTTTCTGAGGTGCTCAGAGCTAAGCAAGAAACTATAAATATACAAAAAGTATATTCACCAAGTCCTTACTGTACAGCACTTTCTGAATCAAGACAGAGCAGAAAAAGGGAGGAGACAGATCTTCCAAATAAACTCACTAAGTCACTTGCAAATAAAGGGTTTTTTTCTATGGTGGCTTGAAATTGTTGTCACTGCTTTTCCATTCTTATTTACGGACTTACACTGGACACTTGCATCCAGAGTATGTCCAGGGTGAATATTTGGTGATAAACTCAGAAAGCACCAAGTTTTATCCTTTCCTCCTTCCCCCTAGCATTTCCTCCAAAGGAGGTATTGTCACAGCAGGAAGAGTGTGCAGCTCAGCAGTGGAAGAGCCCCAGGCATCTTAGCATGAGCTCTTCCTCTTCCAAGACATGTGGTCTCAAGAGATTAGCTGGTGTGTGTGTGGGAACCCGAAGGCTTTCACCCATCTCTTCATTCTGTTCCTCCTTCCACTCCACCCCCGTATAATCTCATTCCCCACAGTTTATAGGAATAGACATAATCACTGCACTTTTCTTCCTTCAGAGAAAAGGCAGCCTCCTTTGAGCTACAGTTCTGCACTGTAACTAGGAAGCAGAACACCTGCAACCCACCTTCCATCACCTTCATCCCTCTCTTGGATGACAATTCACCTAGAGCCCTAATGCCTGAAGTGCTGGGATTTATCTGAAGATTCCTCCCACTCCCAAAATAAGCCTTTCTTGGCTGGTCCTCATCATCAGTCTTGCTTCGTGTTCTTTCCAGTCCCATTTCACCTCTTGATCACTCCTGCCTCTCTGTTGCAGATGGCCATTGTACAGCACTGCTGTGTTTGCATGTGTGTGGAATGCGCTCTTCTACCGAGCATGCTGTCATTCTATTTAAATAGACAGCACTGTATGAAAGCAAAATTTGCTTCATGGTTTGCAGGCCTACATTTTTATTTTGACATAGAGTCACAAAAGCACAAGGTACATTGTGCTTCGCAGTATCATTTATCTAGTCTCCAGTTAACAGACATTTCTAGCTGATTAACTAAATATCCAGTATGTGCCCCAGAACACCAGCCTGAATCAGCTATTGTCCTCATGCTTGCACAAAATTCTGTTTTTCTGATGATACAGAAGACTTACATTTGAAAAAAAAAAAAAAAATTCTGTGCTGTATTGTCTTCATGAAGTAGCTAAAGACTTCAGAGAAATGCAAGTCCCTTGATACCACCAGATCATTCAACACAGGGGAATCTTGCTGTTTCTAATCATGAGGGAATAGCATGCTAACAGCTATGAGAAACACATGGTGTGACATTCTGAGGTCACTTTTCTATCCCCTATATAAACTTACAATAGTGGATTTTGACTGAGCAGTATTGGATCAAAGAACAACTTCAGGAAACATAAGTTAAGATTCAAATATCAGCTAAGTGATTGCTTAGCTACAGAAAGAAAAACATCTCTCCTGAAGTGAGAGAGTTTTCTTGTCCTGAGTTTCAAAGGCTTATTCTTTACAAAGTTTATTGGCTTGTATTTGGATTATACTCTTCACTTTGAAACTCCTACCAAGGATTTACTTCCAAGGCCCTACACTAGTTGCATAGGCAATATATCAGGATATAACAGCCCCATCTGCCAGTAAGAAGATTTGTATCTAATTTATACTTTGTATTTGGTTGATAGAGGTTTTAGAGAAGGATGAGAGAATATCTTTAAGCATTATTTTGGATCAAACTTTACATGGCATCTTCATTTTAAAATGGAAAATAAGTTGATCGTGTAAGCATGCATGGTATGTCATAGATGATCTATGAATCTCTATTAAAGTAGTTGTGAGCGATGAATATAAAACCCCAATAACTCATTAGGTTTTGAAACAACTCATAACTATTGATAAACCATTTATTAGCACATCTGGTAAACATTTAGTACCATTTATTGGCCATTTATAAATCAATAAGATCTAATCAAGTGAATGAGAACTGCTCATATACCATCAGTGTGTTACAGAAAGTGAATTGCTATCTACTTTGGATTTCTGAGAGAAACACAATGGCAGAATATGTTTATGTTTAACTTACTTAATAAACTAGTAAATGTATTTGATTACTGCAAGAGCGAGCATGACTGTAAAATGACATCCTAACTCCATAATGACTTTGTTTTGTGTGTGTATATACATATCTAATGCTATCATTTGGGTTGTGCATGCAGTGCCTTAAACTGTGCTACATGTGAGTTTGGCAGACACCGTATAGTTAGAGGCACAGTTAGATGCATGTGAAAATATGCTATGTAAAACATACAAGAGTGATATGTATATTTGCATAAATGCACAAAACAGTGATTTACTTGAAGCAGGACCAAGGCTGTGGAAACACGCATCTGTCCAACTCAGAGGATAGCACAGCAGGTTATAAAGGACATATGCAGGTTATATATTGCCAGCTTCATTTTACAGTAAAATTAATCTTGCAGAATGCTGGGGTAACAGATTGGTGTCCGCCTTATTTGTTCCTGGGTTACAGGAGAGCGACTGGGTCAGGAGAAGGTCCTGGAGGGAGGGGGACATTGCACTGTCTCAGGAGCTGGGGAGCTCTCAGAGAAGCTGCTTCTGAAATCCAGCTTGGGGAGGAATGAAAACTGCAGGGAGTCACAGTGAGGATTTGGGAGACTGCAGCTTAGGAGGGAATGCTGGGAAGAGCAAGGGAGAAATACACAGCTAGGGTTTTGAGGTGATGGAAGAAGAAAGAGCCCAGGGATTAAGGAGGAGTGTGCAAAACTAGTGCAATCAAAATAATAGTTTCTGAGTGGCCTGAACCAAGTGGGGAAGCAAAGACAGACCTGAGGGGACTCAGATGGTTGCAGGAAAGGGCTTTCATCCCTCCTTGTTACTTCTGTGCACTCTGACCTAATTACTTTGATTTTTCTCTGCGTAAGAATTTATTAATTACCCTAGTTTAGATTACAACAAAACTTGGCATTTTGAATTAAAAGTCTGTGTTCTGGGTGGGGGTTGTCACTTGCAGTGTACAAAATGTAGGCACACGCCTCTCAAAGGCCTGACTAAGTCATGAATCTGCCACACTCCATTATTGGTTTTGTGTTTTGTTTTGGTTGGGTTTTTTTGTTTTTTTGTCTAAAAGTCTCAGCTCTTGGAATCAAGCAATAACGGAAATACACTAATTAAAAAGGAGCGCCCAGACCATGCAGAGGCTAAGGCAATCTTGCAATGAACCCAACTGAAACCAAAAAGCTCAGGGAAAAAAGATCATAAATGGGGGAAAAAACCCTAAACTGTATTCTTTTAAAGATCTTGTTATTTTTAAACTAGACTCAGGCTTTTTGCAAACTTGAGGTTGCTAATGCTTTAACTGTTTTATTTCTGTGCTGTGAGGGCACTGTGAATACAGAGCATCACAATATTATAAGAAGTTTTACAGTCCCTGAATAATAAAGCAAATGATTAAATAGATTCCTCTGATGTGATGCATTGTTTAAGGTGCTGTCTTCCTGTGTGCATCCTGGCAAATGATAGGGATTAAAATCCCACACAGATTTAATTAACATCAGTGCTCTGTCTACAATAAAAGTTGAACAGATAGAGACAATGCTTAGAAATGGGTGTTTATTTTCTAGCTTGAAACACATGAAAAGGATTAAGTTAATAAATGATTGCAATCCTCTCACTTGACCAAGGCCAATAGACCCTGATTATTGTAACAACTGTTGGGTTTATTCTAAATCAAATATCGAAAAGATTATATCAACCCTTAAGTGTAATGTTCTGTGTTATTATTATATTCTAACATGACGAAGTATGGATGCCTTGACGCTGCCTAGGTGTTTGGAGTTTGCTATGCTTTTGTTAATAATGTGTCTTCTTGCATTTCTGTCACTGCCTAGCACAGGTTTGCTGGAACTGATGATCTGTCAGGGAGGACTGAAAAAAAAGAGTTATGAAGTGTGGGTCATTATCAGTGAACAACCCATCATCAGTCCCATGGTGAGCCAGTGACTGGATGCAGCTGTATGGGGACAGGGTGAGGAGCAGACAGTAGAGACACCGTGGGATCATTTCCCCAACTAGAACAGGTCATGATAATGGGATCAGAATGGGGAGGGAAGATTACAGGTCCCTTTGCACTTCATCCTGCACCCACAGTAAATCTACCACTGACCCTGTTATATTACTGCCTCAGGTGCTGTGTATGTCCTTGATTCTTAAAACCTGTCATTTCACTCCAAAAAGCTGTTTGTTCTCTGTTTCAGTCTTCTGCACCAAATTTGAACTAAAAAATTAGTTTGGCAGGAATTTTCCCCCTGAAATCTTTTTTTTTCTACTCAGAGAATCTTCCAAATGATCAGTTTAGATGTTTTTCTCACATACATCATGAGGTCAAACTCAGCCTTAATGTATGATTGTACTGTCACTCCTCCATCATGTGACATGGAGCAAGCGTGCTTCACTGGAAGATGCTAAGAGGAAACAGCTACAGCCTCTTAACCTAAGAAATTCTTAGTATCTTTTTCTTATCTAAATGCTTTGCAGAAGTATGCTGAATTTGACAAGTTCTCATCAATATACAAAAAGAATTTCAGTAGACTGGAGCAGGCTGTTAGGACACACTGGTCTGCCAGATTCAATGACTCTAGGGCAATACTGCCTTGGACTACTCCAGACCACATGGACTGGAGATCTGCCAGGTTCCCTGCCAGCTGACTGCAACTTAGAGCTGCCTACACCACCTGCTTGTGATGAAGCTTGGATATCTTTCGTGGCCAGGAGAGTGGAGGCTTTGCAAGACTCAGTTTGAATTGTGACTTTCTAGACTTTTGCCCTTCCATCTGCGAGACACGGGGTTTCCCTGAATCAAGGGACTTCCCCATAATGATGCAGACCTTTCAGACAAGTTATGTTTTCCCAGTTAACTCCCATTAGTGAGAGACAGCTTCTGTGTCCTTTGCCTAGGGTGAGCATGGTGAGTTCCCAGGAGGTGGAATACCTGGCTGCTCCATTTTTTCCTACAAAAATGTAAAAACACATAACAGTTTATAAGAAAAAAAAAAACGCAGGGTCAGATTAAATGTGAGTTTAAGACAATATAATTTATGTATCTACACATAAACCTCTGTGTTAGGTACCTGAGTCAGTGCAGTTCAGCATACTGCTTGGGTAGCCTCATGCCCTTTGAGCTGCCCTGGAGTGTCCCACTGGTCTCCTGAAGGTCTCTGGTCTCCTTTAGACCCTGTGCCATATTCCTCAGCTTTTTTACGTCTGAGATACCTTGGGGCATCTCAAATGATACTACTTAGCTGTCTAAGGGCAATTGAGTCAAGCCTAGTGGAGTCAGCCATGCTTAAGATATTCATTTACTGAGAACACAGTAGATCTCTGCTTTAGATGACCTAAATCACTTTTTAGGCTCTATTAATTAGATCCTCAGTAACTATAATGAAAGTTTAAGCACTTAGTGTCCAGGCGGGCATCTGCTTGTAGAGTCCTGAATTTAAGTGTCTTAACCTAGAGCTGTCCCCATGTGGTGTGATTGCTAGGGG
>VZTL01000143.1:0-10346 GCA_013400535.1 Scopus umbretta
TTTCTAGGAATTTGTAGACTGGATATGTTGTCTCTGTTACGTTCTTCAACCTCTAACTCATTTTAGGTATCTTGGGGGGTGATTTTTTTATTTCCTTAGGATTTTGTTTGGCTTCCTTCTCCTTTCTTTTCTTCGGTTTCCTCTGCGGCTGCAGGAAGAGGGGAAGGGACCAAGAATCCATCTGACGACTCAGTGCCAACTCAGGTGTGCAGCAGCAGCAAGGGGGAAGGATGCTCTTGAGAGGCACTGCTTTCTAAGCAGTGTCCCATTGGTCTTGAGCAGTGCCTGCTAGCCTGCTCTGCAGCATGGAGAAAGGCTGTTTCCTTCTGAAAACCGCCACGGCGCAGAACTCAGACCTAGTTGTGTAGGGGCAGTGTCTGCTTACCTGCAAGAGCACAGAGACTGGATCTCTCTGGCCTGCTTTCTGTATTGCTCCTGTTCCTTTCTGATCCAGTCCAAGGCTGTCGTCAGGGTTGTTTTATTACTCTCTCACACAGCAGGTATGTGCAGGCACTGTGCTGAGTTGCATTGTCCTTTGAAAAGGAGAGTACAAAGGAGGTTTAACACAGGACTAATGTAGCTCTCCTGTTGCCTAGACAAAGTGTAAAAATGGATCCGAGTTAAATGGGTTTTCATTTGTTTTCTTTGCAGCTCCCCGGGGAAAGCGAGGCTGGAAAACCTTTTATGCTGTGCTGAAGGGAACAGTCCTGTACTTGCAGAAGGTAGGGGAAATCACTGTCTTTTGGAAACTAATTAAAGAGGGATAAAGCAGCAGGCATCCTCTCCACTCTCACAGCCCACCTCCAGGCTCCTTTCCCTCCAACACACAGTGTAGCTGCTCTCTCCCACCCTGTTTACACACACATTCAGGCATGAATCCTTTCATTGACACCCTCACCCTTTTCAGGCTTTCAAGTTCAGTTCCATTGTTCCCATTCACATGTGCACCCTATCGATTCCAGTTTATACCACTGCTGTCACTCATGGCTGAAAAAATAGCCAGCTTCACCAGCAAAGACAGCATCATCTCTTTCTGTCTTGCACATATTCCTCTGGGCTGCTTTCAACGTTGCATTTTATACGTATGACCTCCCCTTCTGCAAGTCTGTCCTCCTTTCCCATCTTTTCATAGTATACTTTTCTGCAGTGCCTGAAAGACCAGCTGCAAAACAGCTGAATGGCAGCTTGGCCTTGGTACGAATATGCAGCTTCTGCTCCATAGTACAATTGGAGGATAAAAGCATACCTTTTTTTCCCCCGACAAAGCAAGATTAGACACTGATTTCTAACAAACTTTGCTCCCTCACAGCAAGAAGCCTAAAAAGATGTCAGCTGAAACCCATCAGGTCTTTTGGCGCAAACTTAAATATATTAAACTAGTCTCCTGGAATGTGAAGTGCAACATATGAGTGAGAACTCTCAAATAAATGGTAGCAGCTAAGTAGATTGTTAAGGCTTTTTGCCCCCAGCATAGGTAAAATATTCATTAAATAGGTGGTGTTTGTCCAGACTGCCCTGTATTGTCAAAGAATGCTCCTTTGAAAGCCTTTTTACATTTCCATTGTGATTTGCAACTATCAGGAGCACAAGTTCAAGTGTATGCTGCTGTTTCCTTGTCCTCCCCTGCTGTGTCTTTCTGAAGTTGTTGGTTTCATTGGAGCCAACCTGGATAGTTTCTGAGAAGAGAGAGTGGTTTATATCAAATTCTTACACCATGAGGTTCACAAGGTGGATGCTCTAGGTGCAGTACCTTTTTGAGAGGGCTGAAGTCCCAAAGCAGACAAAACAATCTGCAGTCAGGAGGGAAGATTTGGGCCAAAAGTTGGATATGGCATGCTCAAAGCCAGTGCAAGAGACTAGAACCAAATCTGCTGAATCGCAGCTGAGCCTTTCCTCTGGTCCTCTTGTCGGCAGCAGGTTCAGATTTTACTAACATGGCCTTAATGGCAGCTTTGTACTTGCTCTTTCCTGGGTGAAATGGAGTTACCTGCTTTGATTCCCGAAATAAGTCATCTTTAATGTTCACCTGAAGAGACTGCATCGTTCCCTAAGTAAGAAGGCTCCTTGTCCATAACACATTAATTAATTTCTTATTTGATCTTTGAGGGGGATTAATAAGCTTTCAAGGGGAAGAAATGGAGATGCTGTTTATTTTAGAGTCTTAATTAACTACTTCTATGAGTATTACTGACATATTAGTTTTAAAGGCTTTCTGTCTGACAAAATATAGAGGTGCTGATGTAGCATGCAAATTTTCTGCAGAATGTTGCTCCCCCCACTCTCAGCCTCCATCCTTTGGTCAGCAAGAGAGTAATTTCACATCTGACTGCATCTTTGCAGAATGAAGTGCATTGCTAGTGTTCTTGCTCTTATTTATTTGTTATTTGTGTGTCTTGCACTTGTCACAGCACTTTAATTCAGTGATTATAGGGTGGTTACTCTGCAAAGCTGTACTCTCCTACTTGGTCCTGACGACACTTGCACTGATGCCATCTTACTGTAGCACAATGAAAAGCAAGACTTAACTTTAGTGCCATAAATAGGTTGACAGAGGGTCCTGATGGGAAGTATCTCATCCCAGCGTGATGGGGCAACTGTGGGCATCCCCGGGGTGCCTCTGGCCCCTGCTCAGCCACAGTGCCTCATGCTGCAGCTGATTTCTCTTCAGCACCAGGAGATCCAGTAGGGCTTTGCTTCAGCCTGGAAGTAAACTTTGCTCTGTTAGGGACAGAAGCTGAGGGTGCCAGGGTTTTAAAATACACAGCTAGACCAAGCTGTTATAGTAAAAGTTGCTGAACTGTTGTTTCCTTTTGCAATATTCAGCAGACTGAAATTTTCCTAATCTCAGAAAGTTCAGCAGCATTTTAGAACAGCTTGATTTCTTTGTAGAAATGGCAGAGCTCTGGCAGTAGTCATGGGTAAAGGATTTCATTGGCTCTGTTTGCCTTTTCTTCTCATTATGGAGTGCTGTAGGGCAGGGTGCATTCACATATACACACACATTTTCCCTCTTTCTCTCATTATCTGTATATTAGCTGTATATCTGTGGAGGTAACATCTGTGATGGTGATTTCATTGCACTGAGTGCTATTCAGGCAGGGGGGAGAGAGGTCTCACTGTTCTAGGTGCCATATACACACAAACACATGTACAAACCTCTGCACTATTGTTTTCTGTGTTTATCTGTAACTCAGCTGTTCCCTCAAGACACTACTGTAATATAAATATTAGTTGTTTGTAGCAGCTGTGACTCCCCCAGTGGGTGGTGTGATTCCAATTCTGCTGTCATTCCATTTGCATACCAGTCCAGTTCTCCTTGTTTTGATGTCAAAGTCCATGTATGAGAGTAGACGTTCACCATTCGTAAATGGTGGTCACTTGAGATTTACTGGGGAGTTTATCTGGGCAGTCGTGTCTCTATGCCTGCTTTTTTTTTTTTTTTTTCATTCAGTTGTCCCAGTGCTAATTCCTGTGCTGCATATGTTTTATTTTTAAACAAGTGATTTAAGAGAGATGGTTTCTGAATTAGTGAGCACAGAGGCCACTGCAGGGGCTCAGTGGAAGCATTCACAGTTAGCCAACTAAACATGCCTGCACAGTGTTACATAAAATGAGAGGTTTGATGTGTTTGAGATGTTGTCCCTGTCTTTGGGCATCCTCAGGCCAAGGTTAATTTCCTGCCCTCTGTTCATAGCAAGAAGACATTGCAAAGTAGGAGCTTGACAGAATGTCTGTTCACTAGACTGACATGGGATGTGATATGCGTACAGAAGAGAGGTTTATGAGGAGAGGATGTAAGGCTGACCTTGCTTTCTTGCTAGAAATTGCTTCTAGACAAGCAGTGCAGGACATGAATCTTCGTGTTTTGTTTGGACTCTTCTGTGAGGTTTGTAACATCTTCACTCTTTGATGTGGCACTTTATTATCTTGAGGGATTTCAGGTATTTTTATATAACTTTTCTCAAATGTGTTTACTCTATTAAAATATTTAAAAAATAAAGAGAAAAAGGCCAGAACTATGTAAAGTGTTTGGTGACGAGGCTTTCTGAAAGAGAATTTTGCAGCTGTCACATGCAACTGAGCGGAGATACCCACCCACAGTACATTGACTGATAAAAAGCCAAATGCCATTCTCTGGTCTATCAAAAATGGATTTAGAAACGTGCTGACTCTGGGTCAGCAGGATGTGGAAAAGTCATTCTCCAGAAGTTTGAGGAAGATGAATTCAGCATGTCGTTGTGCTGTCTGCAGCACACACATCAGCCTTCAGTTGATAGAGAGGTCACAGTTCCTTTCTGGCTCCCGATATATTTCTTGCCACTGTCTTGGTCTAACTTTAGTGAGTTGCCTTTGATTTCAGCTCAACCTCCATGCTGACACCAGCACATCAGAGCATGTGCTGTCCTTGATGGCATAGGAGGTATGGATGTTCCTGTTCCCTAGCATTCCCTGCCATCTGAAAAGAGTTGGAGGCCTTAGAGGAGGAATTCTGACAGCACATTCACAGCCTTCCAGCTTTTTCTGAGGCTGGCCAGCTACATGGAGACATTTCCGGTATGCTGATCAGTGCCTTTGGAGAAGCTGGCAGAACCCCAGCTGTCAAGGTAGATTGCAACCAGCTGATCCGGTGGGATTAGCAAGGATTATCGTGAACACTCTCTGTCAGTAAAAGGAGGGGTTCTCAGCCAGGACTACTTCTGGGATTGCCCAAATGTGGAGTTCTTCTGGAACAGGTTTAGACACCAGAGCGGGTTGTGGATGTTGGATGCATCTCACAGAGGAAGCTGGGAGGCAACAGGCAAGGCGATAGCTGACACTGTCTGTAGGCAGTAACTTGAGGAAAGCCAGAATATCATGTTTCTTAGGCCTGCCTAAGTTCATTTCCTGGCCCTGAAGTTTTCCCAGTCTCCTTGGGCAGCAGAGCCAGTTATTCCCCAAAAACTACCACCAAATATGTCAGCTTTGGAACCCATGAAGGAAGGGGCTTGACCTCAGGGCTTGCTTCCTCCATTTTCAAGATGGGGTTGGGCCCAACATTGGACAGCCTCCTCTAGTTCTTGTCCTTCAGCTAGGGACTTTTGTGGCAGTAGGCAAAGTCCATCATGATATGGAGATCCCACCAAAGCTTGTTGGGACTCAAGCTATGAGAGAGGAAGAATCATAGAATCATTAAGGTTGGAAAAGACTTCTGAGATCATCTAGTCCAACCGTCAACCCAAAACACCATGGCTACTAAATCATGTCCTGGAGTGTCACATCCACACATTTTTTGAACACCTCCAGGGATGGTGAGTCCACCCCCTCCCTGGGCAGCCTATTCCAATGCCATATCACTCTTTCAGTATAGAAATTCCTCCTAATATCCAATCTAAACCTCCCCTGGCACAACTTGAGGCCATTACCCCTCGTCCTATCGGTGGTTACTTGGGCAAAGAGACCAACGCCCTCNTGACCGGCCGCCAACTGGATTGAACTCCATTCACCACCACTCTCTGGGCACAGCCATCCAGCCAGTTTTTAACCCAGCGAAGGGTGCACCTGCCCACACCATGAGCAGCCAGCTTCTCCAGGAGAAAGCTGTGGGAGACAGTGTCAAAGGCTTTACTAAAGTCCAGGTAGATAACATCCACAGCCTTTCCCTCGTCCACTAGGTGGGTCACCTTGTCATAGAAGGAGATCAGGTTGGTCAAGCAGGACCTGCCTTTCATGAACCCATGCTGACTGGGCCTGATCCCCTGGTTGTTCTGAATGTGCTCATTGAGCATACCCAAGATGAACTGCTCCTTAGTCTTCCTCGGCACCGAGGTTAGACTGACAGGCCTGTAGTTCCCCGGATCCTCCTTCCTGCCATTCTTGTAGATGGGCGCCATGTTGGCCAGCCTCCAGTCATCTGGGACATCCCCTGAATGTTTGGCTTCGTTCACTACCAGACCTTGAAAACCCTTTATGTCACAGATGTTTGGGTTGGAAGCTACCCTTTGGTCATCTGTGCAGCAGTGCTCTGCCTTTCTGCTAGGCCTGCCAGATCTGTCGTGGGTTTTGCTTTTGTCTGGTCCTAAGTAGGGGTGGTGCTGCAACAGTATTGCTGGTTAGCTGCCTGTCCTCTTGTGAAGTGTCTGGAGCAGCAGCGAGTTCTGGGCCTACCCTAGCTGGACCTCTGTGAGGAAGGATGAGATGTGGCAGAGGAGAGGGATGCTTTGTCCTCCCTTTTGGGAGGTGGTCACCACAGCTGTTGTCTCCCCATCTATTGAAACTTACCTGGGAGAACCCCAACCAAACCCAGCCTTGCTGAGAGCACAGATGGCTTTGGCACCACTTGCTGCAACTCTGGTCTGTGTGCTGCGAGAGAAGCCCTGTAAACCAATTCATGCACGTTAACCAGCTCTTCTCCAGGGTGGGTGCCTCTCTGGGTGTTTAAGCTAGTGCCGTCCCTGCATATGCTCCGTGTCCTGCACTCTGCTGCCTGCTAAACCCCATCTCATAACTCTTAAAAGTGGAGGGATCAATAGTTATCAGGCCTGCAGGGAATTATTCCTCTGTTTTGTGGCCGTCACACCCGTGCCTTCGGTGAGTGTTTCAGATGAGACTGATTTCTGTGATATACTAAGGGGAGAAATGCGGCATAAATTGCAGACTGCTTTGGCCTCCCCAGAAACTGTGTATGCAGCATTGCTGGCAAGTGACTTTTCATTGAAAAAGCTCCTGGTTTTCCCAAGTCATTTATAGCCAGGTGGGCTTTAAGCTGAACTTGTGGCTACACCATGATTGTGCCCTCATCCAGCTTCCGTCACTCAGGAGATAAAAGACTGCTCCCAGGCTGATACTTGCAACACAGAGAAGTTTTACTCCCTGCTTTTGACATTTGGTGTTAGGAGTGGTACTGTTGTTGTGTCAAAAATCCGGATGGTGCCGTGCTTGCCATTTGCAGACCCTGAGCAGAGAGATTTAAAGGAAGCTGCTATATTTTCTTTCTGGAGGCTGATAAGGAGGCTTCTCCACTGTGTGAGGGCCTGCCTAGCAGGACATACGAAAGTAGTTCTTTGAGAAAAATTAAAATCGAGCAGTGGAGGCTGAGAACCCAAGCAGGAACCAGCAGATGAGCAGTGGAGGTGGGGCGCTGGCCATGAAGGATTCCTGAAATGAAGACAAATAGTCCACAGCTGTTGTAATACTAAAATACTCCCTGTTTACCCCTGTTCTTGTCAAGTGGAACTACTTCTCTGCCTTGTAAAGAGATAAAGAAAAAGAGAAAGGAAAAGACGTTAAAGGTAGTGGAAACTGCAAGTGCCAAAGTCAGGTTGCGTTCAGTTCATATACTTTAATACTATTCATGACTGCGGAACAAGGTTTTTTTCTAGGTTGAGGAAAACAGAGGAGCACGTGGAGAAATAAGATACCATTTTTCCCCTGTTAACTCCTGCAGGATGAATATAAGCCAGAAAAGGCTTTGTCGGAGGAAGATCTGAAGAACGCAGTTAGTGTGCATCATGCACTAGCATCCAAGGCAACAGACTATGAGAAGAAACCCAATGTCCTCAAGCTTAAAACAGCAGATTGGAGGGTCCTGCTTTTCCAAGCCCAGTAAGTGCTTTCTTCTGCTTTGTGCCAGTCATCGAGGAATGAAAGCAGTGCTGAAGGATGGGTAAATTCATGCCTGGACAGGTTAAAGCAGAGGCTTAAGAGGTTCAATCTGTTTATTTGATCAGAAATAAGATTAAGTAATGATTTGATTAAAGTGCACAAGTAGTTCATGAGAAAGAAACGTCAGGTTTTAAGAGGCTTTTTAATCTAGCTGAGAAAGGCATAACAAGATGCAGCAGCTGGAAGCTGAAGCTGCAGGAAATTCAATTTGGAAACAAGGCACAAACTTTTAACCGTCAGGGTGATTAATCATCAAAACAAATGACCATAGGCAATCTTGGTTTGTCTGTCTCCTGATGTCATCAGGATCTAGCTGGGCGTCTTTCTAGAAGATATGCTTTGGCCAGAAAGTTACTACTTAATACAGGAATAATTTGGTTAAGTTCTTAAGGCTGTGATATCCAGAGAGAACAGATGACCTGCCTTTTGCTTCTGACATTAAAAACCTATACATCAGTCTTGTGCGTGAGTCCTTTTCTACCAAGATCCATGTGAAACCTCCTAGAGATCTGTAGTGTCCAACACAGCTGAGATCTTAGGACATATGTCTAAATCAGGGCATTGGTTGTCTCTGTTGCTTGTGTCATTTGGATTGGATTAGGAAAAGACACATGCTAGGGTGAGTTATAGACCTAAGCATGAGCAAGGCTGTGACTGAGATGCCTGAAACTAACCACTTGCAAAGATAGACCATAAGACTGAGCAGTCTCTAAGACTTGTTCAGTTCTGGTTATTCTCGCTTTTAAAATGCCATTGAAGGGGTGAGAAAGAGGTAGAGGGCGCTGAGTCAACAGGTGCTTAATATGTTTCTTCCCCAGGAGCCAAGAAGAAATGCAGACCTGGATCAACAAAATTAACTGTGTGGCTGCCGTCTTCTCTGCACCGCCATTTCCAGCAGCAATTGGCTCTCAGAAGAAGTTCAGTCGCCCACTCCTGCCAGCCACCACAACGAAGCTATCTCAGGTGAGCTGTTTTTATATAAAGGATCAGTGATGGTGATTTCTCTGGCTGGCTGGAGACTGGATGGAAGTCCTTGGCGTTGGTTTGTGGCTGTTGCTGCTAGCGTTCCTAGGAGGAGGAGTCCTGCATGGTAAATCTCTGCTTGTTTCCTGGTGCAAGATTGGAAGTGGGGCAAGAGAAGGAGCAGACTTTAATATAATTGTTTTACATTTTTGAGGAAAAGAAACAATTACCAGTGTTCCCAGATATAGAATTTTCATCCTGCAGTTATGGCTCTGCAGAGAACATTTCAAATACTGTCTGACTGGTGTTTTTTTTTTAATTTGAGTGTTTATTGCCACCCATTTCAAAAGAAATGGACATACTCCTGGTCTTTGGCTTATTGGAGTGATAAAAGGTGAAAGCTGATGCATCAGGCAAGCATCAATTATATTTCTCCCACAGTAGTTTCCCAGACTCCAACTCTTATCAGCTCAGGGATTTCCTGTTTAACGTATATTTATGAACTGTTTCTTACATGAATGTCTTTGGTCTCCCCTCGTGCTCACATAAGCTTTTAACTTCCACAATATCCTGTGGCAGGGAGTTTCACAGCTCTACTACTTCTTGGATGAAAAACACCTGCTTCTGCTTGTTTCAGACTGGCTGTGTCTGATGCTTGCACCCATAGCTCTGTGTACTTTGGGAGCTGTGATGCATGCCTGCAATTCCTCCTGCACTGGCAGGAAAATGATATTGAATGTGTTGATCAGGCTGACAGAGGGGCAGAGCTGATAGATTCTAATCCTAGGTGTATACTTTACGAGTAACCTTCTGTAGCTTTTAAAGTCTTCTACCTGTGCTGAATTGCTTCGTAAATGCATTTTTTGCCATCTTCATAGCTTAGCAACACTCCTTAGAAACCACTGTCTCATAATCTGCACTTCTCTAAGGGGGTGGGTTTTTCATGTCGCCCCTGCTTTTTCCCTCTCTGTGGCAGTAGCCTTTTTTCTTACGATGTGGTGACCAGCTTTCTGTCTTCTGTTCTGGGTTAAAGTTTAAAACATGTGTCATACAGAATAATACTAACTTGTCTCATCCTTGTGGTTTTACCTACTGCTCATGCATACCTTCTTAAAATACTGTATGGGGCTTCAGTAATTTACCCCCAGTTACCAAAAAAAGCTTTTTTTAACTCATCATTGTACTGTGTAGTTGTTCCATTTAGCACGTTGTTTCCTAGCCTCATTGTTTCTGTTTAATCTGGAAAGGAAAAAAATAGCACACAGCCCTGTGGTTCGCGTCTCGAAGAAGGGGAGACACGAAAAGTGGAATAAGATAAGCTGTTTTAGCTAAAGGCAGAAGAATGTTAAGTGTTCAAAGCAGATAAATTCAAAGGCAAGCAGAAACATGTCTGCTTTTATCTGTCAGTGTGGAAAAGCTGCCAGCAGGCTGCTTCTCATTTGGCAGACAAAAAAATATGAATTGTCAGATCCCTGTGGTTGCTGTTTAGGATTTTGTGGGCTGAATCACGATGGACAGTACTTCTTCAAAGGGCCTGTTCCTGGTCTGGCAGAAGTTGGGATGCAGTGAGGACCTAACATGGGCAAGGGAGAGAGGTTGGACATGACAGGTTGTGCAAGATCATTGTATCAAGTTTGCTTTCAAAAGCAGATCAGTGTCTGATCTTGGTTAGTCCAACCAAAGAGACATGTGACAAAGCTATATATAAAGGAACAACCAGTCTAGAAAAGATCTACTAGGGT